>CM040246.1:128760015-128960015 GCA_022545495.1 Chrysanthemum lavandulifolium | reverse complement strand
AGAAACAGAAAAAACAAGTATCAAACCGATACTTTTATGTAAACTGCAGACGCATGTAAACCATCAGCTCATGCAAATCAAAATTGACATATAACGTTTTCAAGCCAATAGCCATATTTGTCTCTTATTTACTTGAACCTGTCACAGTTTCTTGGTTGATCAACCACATTTAATATTAAAGCATGGTTAGGGGTCTTTGCGCTTTAAGTGTTTTGCCATATTTATCCACTTGGAACCACAAGACTATAAAGAAATGATGCTCGAGTACTTAAGATTAAGCTCTTTTGCCAAATTTAAAATATTAATTATAACAACTCCTTGCACTCCTACCTAATCAAATAACACATCAGGCCGCACGACTTTTGTGAGCAACTCTTTGACCTAAACATTAATACATTATTTGCGCTACACGTTTAAAACTATTATACACTCCCTATTATTATTATTATTATTATTATTATTATTATTATTATTATTATTATTATTATTATTATTATTATACGATTTCGCTTTAGAATCAATTCAAGATAAACTAAACTTAATACACCACTTGGAAAATGTCGAGCTGAGCGAGTCTAGAATTTCTTTAATCTACGCTTCTTAAAAATCAAACTTAATTTTTGAGTGATTTTCTTATCAACTATTCTTCATAATCATTCGACTTTATAATAACTGGCAAGCACTTTGATAAACCCTAACTCATATTTAAGGCTCAAATTAGTCATCTTATTAATTTAATACCAGAAACTAACACAGAAATAAAAAAGGATAACTCAATTAATTACTACAGTAGCAATAAAAAAGGGGGAAGATACCTGATGAGTTAAAGCCCCAAATATTTTACACACTGTGACTGTAAAATATATGTGCCAGAATTTAAACTAGTTCTATTTACTAATCAAATAATTGTACAATTTGGTCCCTATACTTCTAATAAGTTTCCCTATACTTTACATAAGATAATACAGGTTAAGAGTTTAAACACTGTACTAATGTTTAAGCGAAGCGAACTATCCGAACGGACCTGCACAATAAGCAAACACGCGTCAGCTTCGTCTCGGGTGTTATCCCGAAACCAAGCTCCGGCATGAGAATAAGTGTAGGCCGAGAGATATATTAATAAATATGAGTGAGAGTTTCAAGTATTAGTTAATGAAAACAATAAATGTGTTCGGGTATTTATACTACCTCAACCTCGATACCTGTACAACCTCGAGAATAGGTTTAGCAGACATACTCCTAGCCTACGCTATAGGTGTCAAATCACGCGTGACACAATTTTCTAAAACTTGGAATGGCCACGTTGTCGCGACTTTGGGTTTTACCCAGAGGACCATAGGTTTGGCTAGATAGAAGAGGGGATCTGGTTTTGTGGTATTCGGTCAAGTGTGTATCGTCCGGATAGGTCGATTCGGATCGTACCGTCCGGACACATATGCCAACATGTCCCCCCAAAGTATTATATTACCGGATGAAGATCGATTATGTAATGCTTAGAGAAAATTTTAATGTTCTACAATCTCTTCGGCTGGGTTATTTTAGTGACGTTACTGTTGTTTAGCCTGTTGTGCCTAGTCAGGCCCAGTGGGCCTGTGTTCTCGCTGGGATTTGTAAAGATGTTTAGATCTTTTACCGTAGAACATGAACGGCCTAGATCAAGCCACGTCAACAATTTACTGACTGACGCGACGTTTCGCATTCTTCTAGGTTAATTAGTATATATATCGCTTTTTACCTCTCATTTTTTACATCTCAAGTGGATCTGTTTTCTCATGTCGGACGTTTTTTCTTTGCTCTCCTCCTTAAGTTCGTTTCATTTCTCCTCTGTAATTACTTGTACATTTTCTCTTCGACATCTTTTAGATATGGTCGGAAGTGAACCCGAGATACGGTCGCCTCATTTAAACCTTCGGTAGTACCGAAGTTTGATATGCACATATATACTTCTAAGTTGACACAAAAAGCATAGGATGACATAGTTTTCGAGTATGGTATACCGCTCGATTAAACCTCAATCGCCACCTACCGACCTCATAATGGACAACCTTAGAAAAATAAAATAGGGTTTATCCACAACAATTAAACCAGGATGAGTTAGGATCCCTTTTTCCACGTTCTTGTTGGTCATATCAAATATTTTAAAGTTCACTTCTCCCAATTAGTTCCGCTAAGGTTGAATCGTGTTACCCTTTTCGAAATACGATGATATAGTTTAGATGTCCAGCCTAGGGTTTCTTTGTTTCGAGTGTTCTATAGGTTGTGTAAGCAGGGGCACTTGTTTTCTTTCAACAACCGGATGGGGAAAAAGTCTTACAAATGTTTTCATGAGGTCCTCTCCGGGTTGAAGCATTGGAAAGAGAAGTTTTTCCTGATTTACCGGATAGCCATTCCGGATGCCATGGCTTGGAGACACAGAGACTCCAAAATTTCGGATGAATTTCCCATGACCTATCCAGAATCAGATGTCGGGAAACTGAGCAAAAAGCTTATTATTATTCGGAAACCCACCATGAGCCTTCTATGGATGTGCCATCTCTCCACAATTTTCAAGAATCCAAAGTATAAGCCTATTCTAAAAGATGTCGGGGCATGGTAATTTATCTTTTCATGAGTTTATCTATATGTGCATGCTTTGCATATTTCATTTTTCTCATTAGGCCTTATTTGTCTTCGTAGTTGTTACCATGTCAGAATATCTTGAGTTACTGGACTGGGAGGGGACCGTTGTGAGCAAAGGTTAGCTTGTTCCCGCCAACCAAAGCAAGCCGAAGCGCACTACCAATCCCTTGAAGGTTGGGAATTTGATACCTGCCAAGGATGCACTTATGAGGAAAGTTGAGCAATCAGATCCATATGTAGTTGTCGCTCGAGATAAAAAGGGGAGGGAGACAGCCGAGAGGGCAGTTGCCTTGAAGGCTCAGAACGCTAAAAGAACTAGTGAGGGACCCTCCTCTACTCCAACAACAAGAAAAGAAAATATCATAACATTCAAATGGAAACTATCTCCTCTACGGAGCCTGTCATGGATGTTCCTCCCATTAACCAAGTTATTCCAGAAGATGACCAAGGAATTGGGACTCGTCCGGTCAATCAAGATAGAAACAACGAGGGTGGTCCGGAGGGAGGTGGAGATGGGAACCTGGAGGGTGCAGAAGGGATGGGTAAGAACATGGTGGAAAACATGCATCGGGCTGCCACCCTCCCCTGCAACAAACCCAAGAGGATCAACCAACAGATTCCCATCCTCACAACTCTAACGGTAAGTGTTCTTTAGTATTCCTTTTCTTTCATCTCTTCCCCCCCTTCTACTTGCATATGTATATTCACATTTTCCTTGCAACTTTTTCGTTTCAGCTTTGTCTGTGCAGCATTCGGGTCCCTCTCAGCATGTTGTCGCCGAGAATATCAATCTGGAAGAAAATGGTGCGTTCGGTTTGTACTCATATTGTTCTTTTCGTTGATATTTTACCTGTTTAGACTTATCTAACTTTACTCCGTTGACCATTATTCAAATGAGGCTGCAAACATCTTTGTGCCCAATTGAACTCTTCAAGATCACATTCGCTTAGACACTTATCGGGCTTGCCGAGAATTGATTGACCATCTTCCTACTATGGCTGAGCAGGAAGCATTGAATGAGCTAAGAAATGTTCAGCTGACTCGGAGGGCATACAAACGGTTTGGGTTAAGTGTGGTCACTCAAGGAGAGCTTCTCCGGAGATTCAAGCATCTCAACTCAGAACACCGAAAGTTGTCCCTTGCTCATGAGGGTTGTCAAGAAATGTCCAAAAGACTTGAGGCAACCGAGGAAGCTCGGGCCATCAACCTTGAGCAATTTAAAAGGCTATCCGCTGAGCACGAAGCCGCGATACAATGCTATGAAACATGTGCTAACAGGGAAAGAACTCTAGCGGATCAGCTGTATGAAGTGAGCAAGGAAAGGGACGAATGGAGAGAAACTTCCGCTAGGCATGTCAAGTTGATCAAAAAGCTGGAGAGTGAACTAAGTGCCAAGACTGAGTCGGTGGATCTCTCGAGGAAGGGTAATGAGAAAACTAACTACCGAGGTGGCTCAAGCCGAGGTAGTTCATCACAATGCCATCAGGTCTTTACTTCCCACTGTAGTCCACCGACTATTCGACAACCATGAGTATAAGAAGCATTTAGCATGGTTTATAGTTTGACTTTCCAAGCCGGATGGCTCTCTGGAGTCGGTGTAGGCCGAACAGACGAAGAGATTGGTGTGGCCCTCGGTAGTACTTCAAATGTTAATATGGATGCTCCCGCGCTGTGGAAACCGGAATACAAGAAGCTTTTTTTCCGTGGAGTATCCATACATCAAGAAAATAGTCGAGTCTTATGTGGAAAACTAGAAGGGGGGGTTGAATAGTTTTGCCGATTAAAACTTTGTTTTAAAGTATTTGGATCGACTTATGTTAATCCATTTAGATCATGTGTTGGATATTGATAGATGGATATATAAATAAGTAATGCAAGAGATAAAGAGTAAAGGAACACAAAACCACAACACGAGTATTTATAGTGGTTCGGCTACAAGGACAACTTCCTTGCCCTACTCCACTCCCCGAGTACCCAACTCGAGAGTTTTTAAGCACTACATAACACAAGCTCCTTAATGTGGCGGAGAAGCCTTCACAACGTCGCCTACATTTTATCAGGTACAAGGCTAGACACCAAGTTCTTCCATGAGGTAGAACCAAACCTATCACAACGTCACCTACACTTTATCCGGTACAAGGCTACATACCGAGTTCCATTCCAAAGGAGGAACTACTGCCCAACACTATTACCTAACACAACTACCCCAAAGGAGATACACTCCTTTTTACAATACTAGAAAGGATATCAATATCCTTTAACCCAATCTACACAGCTTGTATATCGACGCACCATATCAAATGTACACCTTCGGCACCTGATAAGGATTTAAAAGGTACACTTTTGAAGGGTCATTTAAGCCCTTAATCGACCACTTTTATATCCGTTACTGCTTAATTTCATTCCTTTTCACTTTTTAGGTCTCTTGAAGGCATAATGCCGGAATGAAGCTTATTTGGACGTAAAGGCGTGAATATATGAAGAAAACGGCTAAAGTCAATATCAATACACTACACCGCGGAAGTGAACCCGACGGCGCCACAGATAAAGGGCGATGCGTCGCTCTAGTTGCTGACGGCTCATTAGCGATTTTGCTATTTTGCACCGACGTCACTCTTTAAATGCGATGCCGTTGCTCTAATTGGACGACTACCAAGAATGATTTTGCTATTTTGCACCAAGTCACTCTTTAGGTGTGCGACGTCACCCTTTGCCGACGTAAAATCTGCCTATAAATAGAACATTATAACTTCACTTTTTGTAAGCCCCAAACCCTAAGTTCGATTCTAGGATTTAGGTAGGTTTTTATTCCAGCAACTTAGAGGGTTTCAAACACTCTATAAATATCGTGTAATGGTTTGTTTGGTAATCCAATCCTATGTTATGTCTTCAATTATCATAATTGTTGCTTGCTCTTCATTAATTATGCTTGACTAATTCACCTAGTGTTTGCTTATGGTTGTATGAAACTTGTATATAATTAATTAGATCTTATTGATTTCTTAGTGATGCTTGTGTCTATCTTCATCATTAGGGGTGTGACAATTTCAATGAGTCTAATTGGTTTAGTTTATAATTTGTGCATTCTACTGTCTCTTGTTTAATTGGTTGTCGCACTAGATTAAGGAAAACTTTCTTCAATCGTCGGGTTGTGAGCTTGAACGTCTTAAATAGTGATCTATAGCCCTAGAGTGCACTAGTTGGCTTTCGTTGTATTTATTGCGTGAGTTTAGGCTCATAGAATTAGGGACCATTGGCACCTCCCCATGAATAAAACATGGAATACACGCACCAATTAAAACAAGGATGTGACAATTCAAGAGATAGAATTGGATAGCTAGCAAGGAGTAATGCATCATAAGTAGATACGCTTCACGCCCTGGTAGACCCCTAATTTAGTTAGTATCTTTGGGATAGTCGACTAACAACTAATTCCACCGTCCCTTCAAAACCGAGATATTTTAATTCATAAAATATAAAATACAAAATAATCATCCTCACCTTTAGACTTAAATCGACATACACTTCAAATTTAATGACACTATTCCACAGAGAACTATATCAATACCCGAGGCTTACTTAATACTACACTACAACGATTAGGTTCATCGCCTGGGTGTTGAAAAACTTGCTCGACGAAAAGGAAGTTCCTTTGACTCAACGCGTTGTGCGCGATCAAGTTTTGGCGCCACCGCGGGAATAGTTATTGCTTAGGCTTGATTTCTATCTCGTTTAGTTTTGATTGGTGCAAACCGCAAGTTTTCTCACGCAAGCTAGCCACTGTGAATGGCTAACTCGAAGGAACTTAAAAAACTCACACACCAAATGCAATTTAGATCGGGAGAATACGGTGGATTCCTGTCGTTAAGTCCCACGGAGGATGACCGGTGTTTAACACAATCGATGTCGAATAATCACAAGGATAGTGATCAGAAGGATTTTGAGTTATTTAATAAATTACAAGGGCTTAAATGCAAATTAAAAGAAATTAAAAATATTAACTATATTAAATAAACGCTATCACTAATTTTAAACCGATGTTTTTGATTTTATGTTTTATAAAACTTAATTTAAAAACTACGAACGCATAAATAAAACGTGAAACTTACACAATATTAATCCTAAAAATATGAAAATGATATTTTACAAACCTAATGATATAAGAAAATTTTAAGAAAAAGAAAATTATTTTTATAACTATTTATCTAATTATTATTAATTAAAAACTATTTTTAACTATTTAATAATAACCTAAATTACAAGAAAATAGGAAATAAAGCTAGAAAAATAAAATTATGACTTAGAAAATCTAAAATAACAAAAGAGAATTTTCAAAACTATTTTTATATTTTTTCGTTATTTTCTATTTTTATGAATTTTAAACTATTTAAAACTACTTAAATTACTAAAAATTACAAAATAAACTATGAAAATCTGAAAATTACTTTTTTACTTTTTATATTTATCTTAACCTAAGAAAATGAAAATTATTTTTTGAACTTTTCCAATTATTTGTATTAAATCCTAATTAAAAATGCTTAAAACTAATTTAAATTAAGAAAATAGCAAACTGACTTGGAAAAATCTGAAAATTTCAAGAAAACTCTAAAATAATATAAGGAATCTAAGAAAATGTAAAACATGTGCTTGTTTGGTGGAAATTGAAATCTAAAGACTAGTGCTTATGAAATAAGCACTGAATAAGCTAAAAGGGTACCAAAAGGGCACCAAACCAACACGTGTTTATATTATGTTAAAATGACCCAAATGCAACTTATTTCAACTACCCTTAACCTCTTTTAAGCTGATTACCAAGATTTGGTTGTTTTAATTACAAGTGTTAAAACAGTTTATGGGTCTACTTTGTGGTAATGCAGATGCTTATTAATAAGCCTTAACAGAAAACCAATGGTTGGAATCTCAAGTAGACCTGGCTAGCTACCTTCAAACCAAAATGAGACCAAGGCAAGCTCTATTGAGCTTGGGACAAGGACCCAAGAATCGGATAAAACTCAAGATTCATCGATTTGGTGAGCAGGCAATCGAGCTCTGCTTGACAAGCTTATTTAGAGCTTGTAAAAATTACTAAAAAATCTACTAAAATAACAATAAGAAAATAGACCTGTTGAACTTTAAAAACCCAGAGTTTCATTTGATTTGGTCCAAGAATGAACCCAAGAAAAATCCTTCTAGTTGGGCCAAAACAGACTTTTTCATGTATATTTGACTTTTGACAGATTTAGAAACTTGACTTTTATGAACTTTGAAACTGATTTATAGGTTGAATGTGATGTTATATGATAAAATAGAACTACAACAAGCTTTGTTTATGAGTTTTAAACACAAAACAAGAGTTTGGCTTTGCAAAATTCCAACAGTTGAGTATTTAAGATAGGTTAAATGTAATTTTGACTTTTGTTGTATGTAGGTGCGCTTTTAAAATGATATGAACCAATATGAACTAAACAAACCTGAAACAACAAGATTTAATCACTGAATAAGCTTTGAACACAGATAAAGCAACAAATCCAAACACACCTTTTTGAAACTGATTTGAAGTTAAACTGAGTAAACCACTGAACTAGCACAAACCAAAGATTAATATAACTATAGTTACACTAATTACTAATATTTAAACAAGATTAAACTATCAATGACCACAGGTTCAAACATGAGCACAATATTAAACTGCATTAAAAGTGAAAAATGAGAACAAGAAGCTCACAAAGGTCCAGCTTATATTGCAGCTTACACAGAACCCATACACTACTATTCTAAGCTAATTCCAACCCATTTCCATCTCTGCAACACCCTGTGTCCATTTCCAAACTGCTTGAACCAAATTGTGCTGCACAGTTGACTTATGTTGACTTTTACCAAAGTTGCTTAAAACTATGTTTCAAGCTTACCTCAAGCTATAACAAGCTTAGATAAGCTTGTTTGAATGATAAGGAAGCTCATTGAAGCTTGGAAATAACAATTGGAATTTGAATTTTTGCAACAGTGAACCATATAACTTGAAATGTTAAAACAATGTGAATTGCCACTTGAAATCAGTTTTAACACACTTAAGTAACTTAATTTGATATATTGAAACAAAATATTACAACTTAAAGCTTAATTAGAAACATAATTATGAAATACGACATACATAAATTTTTAAAAGCTAACTATTGCCTTCTCTCTTCTTCTCTTCCTCTTTTTATACTTCCATTTACTCCCACGTGTCCTTCTGATTGAATCCCACCTCTGAAATTGGCCAATGGTTGAGTTTTGCACATTTTGGCCATTTTTATCATTTTGGCGGGAAGGCTGCTTTTGACTTATAGGCTCAAACTAGCAAGTAGGGGTGGCATTTATTGTGGGGTTGATGATGATGAGGTGGTGGAAAAGGTGAGGTGATTGGAGAGGAGAGCAAGTTGGTTGCAGAGAGAGTGGAAGAAGATAAACAGACGGTGTGGGCGGGTTTTGACTTTATTTGACCAAGAGGTCAAAAAGAGGGGGTCACTGGTTTAAAGGCAGGGGTCAAAAGGGTAAGTGGCAGGGGTCAAAAGTGAATTTGACAAGGCTTGGTTTAGGAAAATGACAAGGACTTGTATTGCAAATCTGATTTTTGAAGGACCAAACCTGTAATTTTCCAAACTTGACACAAGGACTAAAATTGACAAACTTCAATAGTAAAAGGACTAGATTTGACAATTTCAATTTTCCAGGGACCAAACTTGACATTTTTGAAAGTTTAGGGACCTTTTCTGCCATTTAACAAAAGATTTATTCAAGGACCATTTTTGACAACTTAGAATATTTCAGGGGACCTTGAATAACATTTTCTTTATTTAGATTTACCAGGACTGCTTTTGACAACTTTTGAAACTGGGGACTAAAACGCCAATTATGCAAACTTGATGCGTTTTCACCGATTTTGATATTTTGCATTTAAAACACATAAAACACTTATTTGTGATATTTTTATCATTTGATACATTTACGAGTGTTTTCGATGTTTTTGCGTCTAATTTGACAAAATGATGAGTATTTACACACTCATCATTTAGGTCTACTCGCAAGATTCCTATCAAGTGATATTTTTTATTAGCTTCCTTGTAGTCTATCCCCCTTCTTTGTGCCTTTGTTCGTAAAACTTGTCCATTGACTATTCCGTTCACCATTATGGAGAACGCGAATCCACTATATCCGCGATTAGGTTTTTTCATGAAAAAATATGATATTACTGAAGCGGATTATTCAAGATGGTGGGAAGAAGTAAAGAGAATGGGATCTTATATATGCCCCATTGAGTGCCTTGGGAAAAGTAACCAAGTCCATAAACCTTTTGAGGGTTTCACCATTCCTTCAAGCCCACAAAACACCTCATCTAGTGAAACCTGTGATTGTGCAAAGATTGCACTACCTGGGCTCGATGAGGATCAAAGTAATGAGGGTGTATGTCCAGCCAAGACTCCTGAACCCGAGAATAAGAAATACTAAGACACTACGTTAGTGATTACGCAGGGTAGGACCTGCGAACCACCTCCGGCGTGAGAGTAAGTATGAGTTATGGTTGTATAAGTGTGTGTAAGTAAAAGATGAGTGTGAAATGAGCATACCATAATCCATTGTCCGTCTAACCTATTTATAGTGGAAGAAATACGGTTAGAGGCACTCTTGCATGAATGTCGGAGATCATGGGGCGCCCCATGATTGTGGGTAACCGCTGGGGTTAGTGACCCACGCTCTCGACTTGACGGGAAGCAAGAGAGGAGATCGTGGGTTTGACCAAGTCGAGGTTCCTTTATCCATTGTTCCTTCACAACCATACCCAAGGGCTTAGAGCTGCGAATGGCGAATTCCCCAAGGTAACCTTCATGCCAACGAATGGTTTGACTTTGTGGATATTTTGGAATCCTAACACAGGCCATCATATGGAAGGGCTTGACACGCCCCTCGGAGAGTGTCCTCGAGCTACTGAGGGTACATCATCAAGCCCCCAATGAAAGTGATGCATATGAGCGAAGAGGCATTGCATTCGACTTCTTGCTTCTAAAAATTACATCTCATCGCAAATTGCGTTAGTTGGGGATAATTACTTACCTAATCGAGCACATTAAATGCGAATAATTATTATTACTGCCGCCACAGAATCACACTATCCCACTTTACCCGAAACCAAAAGTTATCCCTATTCAAAATTTAAAAATTTTAAACGAGTAATACTTATCTTTGGGACACGTGTGCGGCGCTTAATAGATGCAAAGGGAGTATAAAAAGAGGGTAGATGAAACCCTAACCCATTTTACTCTCTCCGACTATTTTCACACGCAGAGAAACGCCATCGCCATCACTCCAAACAAAGGTAATCCTTCTTTTCTTCTTGATAGCTTGTTGTTTTTCCTTTAAAAAGGATTCCAAGTTCATTATAAAACAGCAAAAGTGTACATTATCTGCAAAAAGATCTTCATGATCACTTAGCCGATTATCCCATCCCACTAATACATAAAGTGATGTTACCCAAACCTACTCAGGGTATCTTTGATGCCCCTCCAGGTTTTGTAGGGCTGTATACACATGCATTTAGTCATTCAAACCTTAGGATTCCGTTGCACCCACTGATATTAGAGTTTATGCAATACTACAAAGTTCATATCTCTAGGTTTAATCCCTTTGGTTTTGCCAAATTAACCACATTCATAGTGATGTGCAAAGCCTACGGCTATGAACCAACATTGACAGTTTTAAGAGGATTTGTTGGGATATGAAAGCATCAAGATTGATGAGTGTTACGAAAGATAAAGCATTGTAAACTATAAAGTCTCGGAAAAGTTAAAGAGTCAAAGTAACGCTTAATGATAAAGTCAAAGTCCGCATACGAGGTCAAAGTACCGCAAGATCAAAGAATTATTTTATTCGCTTATAGAAAGTCTTGTAATTCTAGAATATTCTATGTTAGATTACTTGACGATAAGGATATATATTGTAAACCGACTAGGGTATTCTTGAGCCTATAAAGGACCCTAGATTGGCATAAGATGTACGTGATTTTATTAAAGTTTT
Source organism: Chrysanthemum lavandulifolium (assembly GCA_022545495.1). Taxonomy (NCBI): domain Eukaryota; kingdom Viridiplantae; phylum Streptophyta; class Magnoliopsida; order Asterales; family Asteraceae; genus Chrysanthemum; species Chrysanthemum lavandulifolium. The sequence goes on along the minus strand of CM040246.1, from coordinate 128,948,345 downwards.
AGAGAGAAGTTCGATATTATTAGAGTTGTTAAAGATCGCATAATAAGCGAGTTAGAGTTATTAATAAAATCGCTCATAGTTAAAGTTATTCTTCTTAGCTTTGTTAAGTAAATTCCGATACTTAATAGAGTTTGCTCGGTGTTTCTCTCGTTAATAACTTAGGATTTATCCGAGGTTATTAAACCTTAACAAGCTATTTAAGTTAGTTTGGTTAGAGTACATCGATCCAACAAGTGGTATCGAGCTTGTGTGGAAACTCGACCAAGAAGAAACCCTAAAACCTACAATGTAACCTAAAGATGTCGATCGATTCTGCTCCACCACCTTCCATCACCTCAATGAGGATTCCCGAATCAAGAAGGCGAATATGACTTATGGTGTATGAAGATGAGGCAAGACATTGCCATTACAGATCATACTCTATGGAATGTAATTGTCAATGGTAATGAAGTTGTTCCAACTCAGAGACATTCCCTGGACAACCTAAAGCACCTAAAGCGATCATACCAAAGAAGAACCTTAAGGAATCAAGAGAAGGTACTCAATATTCTCTTGTTCGCCATTCCGGATGGTCATCTTCTCAAATTTCATGATGCTAAAGATGCTAAGCACTATGGTGCTTCTCAAGACCAGATTTGAGGAATGAAGCCTCTAAGAAGATGCATGTAACTGTTGAAACAACAACATTGAAACTTTCACCGTGGGTGAAAGAGAGAGTCTTGATGCAAGATATGATAGGTTTCAAAATATCCTAAATATGTTGGAGTTATACCAGTGTAAGTTTCAATTGAAGATGTTAATCTGAAGTTTCTAAAGAGTTTGCCATCTACATGGCATGTAATAGCTACAATGATTAGAGGACAACCAGGCTTAGATGTTATGGACTTTGATGATCTCTACAATCATCTGAGGGTATATGAGCATGAGATGAATGGTCAAACAAGTTCTAAGTCACACAGTATTGCTTTTCTATCATCTGAAAAGAGGGCAATACTTCCACCAAAAGTACCGCTTCTCCAACTCAAAGTATTGTACCTTAAAGCATCTTGTGTCGTGATATCGCTCCCACCTATGCTCAAAGAAACCCCAACACCTACTACTATGCACTCAGATGAAGTTGTGTGCTCTTCTTTGCACAACAAGCTTCTTTACCTGTCGTTTATGAAGAAGATCTCTCCCAGATCGATGAGGATGCATTAGAAGAGATTGATATCAGGTGGCAAGTTGCTTTGATCACTGCAAGGATCAAGAAGTATATGAAGAAAATAGGAAAGAACATTGACTTCAAACCTAAACAGGAATCACTTTTGAAAAATCCAAAATTGAATGCTTCAATTGTCAAAAGATGGAAACTTTGCAAGGAGTGTAGGTTTGCTAAATATCAAGCAAACAGATGACCGAGAAACCAAAGTCGAGCTAAAAGAAATCCCATTCATGAAACAAAGGCTTTGGTTGCTCAAGAGAATTTGTCAAGTTGATCGAGTGAAGAGTTTGATGATGAACCAAATGACTTATTGTATGGTAGCAAAGGAAAAAGCAGTTGAAGATTCGGTAGAAGAGTTGGACTAGAGCAATCGCTTTTGATGAGGAAGTTGATCATGCCGCTTTGGAACTGGAGATAGGTTTGGAGGATTCAATCGGAGCTTGGAGTGTGAAGATGATCCTGCTCTACTTGCAATGGTAGCTACTTCACCAAGTTCAACCCCTATCTACGAGGTATGCTCAAATTGTCATGATTTCTATAAAAATTGCTAAGTAATTATGTGTTTGAAAGAGATAATTGTGTTAAGGCTAGGTCTCGAGGTAGCAAAGTTATCAAATAACCTTAGAGTCAATTGAAGCCAAAATTATAACACATGAAAATAATGAAATGGCTCAATGAAAAATATGAACAATGGATTACCAGCTAAAACTTAGTGAATGGAAACTAAACCGTAAAATTGTTGAAATTGAGAAACTCACTAAGGAGAGATGATTTCTTAGCAAAGTTTGATGCTCGAAAGAATCTGGTTTGTCACATGTTACTTATGTTCAAAAAGTAAAAGAGCATACATTAGAACCGGCTTAGGTTTTGGTATGGACTTTGATAACATAGAAGAAAACACATCTAGTGATAAGGATGAAGGTGATTTTGAGGATATTACCACTAGTGATGATGAACTCATTAATTATGTAGACACGTATAGTAATGAGGGTTCAATTAGTGAATCACCTCCCGAGTATAAGAAAGACAGAGGTTATCATGTCGCTCCACATCCAGTTGGTAGTCATCAACCCATAAGACCCGATGTTTCACGCTTTGGTGTAGACACCTAGAATTTAGGAAGAAGCTTATTGGTCAATCTAGGTCCGAAACCCCAAAAGAATCTGTTGAAACAAATTTTCAAAGTCAAGCAAGACCTTCTACTCAAAGTATCGCTCCACAAGCAATACTTCAGAAAACCTTTTCAAAACAAGATGCTAAACCTTTTGGGATAATTTTGGTCAAAACAGATTTAATCATTCACCTAGAAGGCACAATAGTTTTGGTCATAGACATAGAAGAAGTCATATTGGGAGTATGGGTGAATAAGCGTGTTTTGTGTGTTTTAGTCCTAATCATTTAATCAAGGATTGTGAACATCATTCGAATATCTTAGGAAATTTTCAAAGAATAGGTCTGCTAACCGTAAACCTAGAGAACAAACCGGTTTGGAATAATTCTAATAGGGTCAATCACAACAATTTCTCACCGGATCATAGGTACCCCACGAGAAGACCTTTTCTAAACCATCAAGATACCTTCACAAGCAAGACCTTATCAAGCGCGCTTTAAAAACCAAGGTACTGCGAATACCACTTGGCATGTAAACCTAGGAGATCTCATTACTATCAACCTAGAAGGTACTACAATTCACATAGGGATCAAGATCACAGAACCAAGTGTTAAAACTAAATGGGTTAAGAGAGAAAGTCGAGGGACAAACCGTACTTTCAACAAAAAGTGAATCGATGTTTTCATAATACAAGAAAAAGAGAATGATTTTGCAAAAGAGAGTTACATTGAAAATCCATAAAGTTTTAAAATCCACATGCTAAAAATCAAAAGATAATCCTGGATCATGTTTTGAAAAACGATTGGAAATTACATACTCAAAGAATTTGAGTTTGTAACTCCATGAGGGAACACAAGTCAAGAATGGCTTGGGTTCCTAAAAGAGACTAACTCTCTAAATCTTTGTGCGGGGCAACCCATAAGAGGAGCTTAAAGATCATTTGATTGTAGATAGTGGTTGCTCGAAGTATGACAGAGACAAGGATATTCCGTCGATTTTAGATCTTTAGTGGAGGAAGAGTTGCATTTGGGAATGATCCCAATGGAGGAAGGATTCTTGGGAAAGGAACTATCAAAGCGGGCGTATAGATTTTGAGAATGTTAGATATGTGAAGGTCTTGAAGTTCAACTTATTGTCGGTTTCTTAAATCTGTGACAAAAAGCATCATGTGTTATTCAACGACACGAATGTCCCATCCTTTCTTCCGAGTTCGAGCCTGTTGATGATAACTTGGTAGTACTCGAGTTCCAAGAACCAATGATGTGTATAGTCGGACATGAAGAGTCTTAACTCTTATGGAAGAACCACCTGTTTAGTGGCAAAAGCAACAATCGAAGAAGCACATCGGTGGCATAGAAGATTGGGCCATGTAAATTTCAAGAATATCAACAAACTGGTCAAAGGCAATTTAGTTAGAGGTCTACCTTCAAAGACTTACAAGAATGACCACTCCTGTTTGGCGTGTAAGAAGGGAAAACAACATAAAGCTTCATGCAAGAAGCTTGAGGAGAGGAAAATTAGAGAACCTTTGGAGTTATTACATATGGATCTGTTTGGTCCTGTTTCTATGGAAAGCTTAAATAAGAAAAAGTACTGCTTAGTTGTTACAGATGATTGCAGTAGATTCAGTTGGGTATTTTTCTTGGGATTTAAAGATGATACTTTTGATGCTATTCAGACATTAATAATAGCACTGGAAAACCGATTGAGACTCAAGGTCAGAGGTATTAGATGTGACAATGGAACTGAATTCAAGAACAAGCTTATGGATGAATTTTGTGCTAACAAAGGAATCAAGAGGAGTTCAAGATTGCAAGAACACCACAATGCAGAATGGTGTTGCGAGAGGAAGAATAGGACTTTGATTGAAGCGGCTAGAACTATGCTTGCGCATTCACAACTACCTATTCAATTACGGGTCGAGGTTGTAAATCTTGCTTGCTATGTACTCAGCAGTGTATCGATCACAAAACCACGAGATGAAGACACCTTATGAGTTGTCGATGGGTAACAAACCCAACATTCGCTTTATGAAGCCTTTTGGGCCCTCTTACTATTTTAACCACAATTGATAATTTGGGAAAGTTTGATGGCAAGTCGGAAGAAGGATATTTATTGGGTTATTGCACCAACAGTAAGGGATTTAGAGTGTACAATGTAGTCACTAAGAAGATTCAAGATTGTCGTCATGTTGAGTTTTTAGAAGATCAAGACAATCGGAAGGGTAAAGGTCCCGATTGGATGTTTGATCTTGAAGTTTTAACTCCTTCTATGAACTATGTACATTAGAGAAGAAAATCAACTTGTACATGATGTAGAAGACTCACGAGATGTTGTTCATGGAATTCATATTAGACCGATGTTGTTCACGATGCTACAAAGCAAAGTAATCAAGTTCCAAAGCAAAAATCGATGCCCCAGTAAGAAATCTTGATATACCAAAACTTCACTATCTCTGTGAAGATCAAGATATTCAAGAGACACTTAATCGATGCTTTTACAAGATGTAATGGCACATTCTTATTCGATGAACAAAGAAGAGCTTATGAAGCAAACAAAGAAAAGACTATCTTGAAGAATACTCTTACAAGATGCTTTTGACAAGATTTTCGACCAAAGTCTCACCGCACGATTAATGATGCTTTAGATGATTTGGATGATCCTACCATGCCCGGATTAGAGGAAATTGATGATGAGTTTGCAGATGAAGGTATTTTCTCGATTCCAATGAAGATCTTGATTTAACTAACTTGGATGATGCGTATGGAGTTCCACAGTCTCCAATCTTAAGGATTCATAAGAATCATCATCTCGATCAAATCATTGGTCCTTCTACGGAGTGATGACAAGACACAAAGCTAAGAGTTTTCTAAACCTCATAATGCTTTACTTAGCTTTGTCTACAAATGAATAGATCGAATCATAAGGACCATCAAACATGTCTGCTTACTTGCTTTATTTCTCAAGAGGAACCCAAGAATATTGCTCAAGCATTGACGAAAGAAAGTTGGGTTGAAGCTATGCAAGAAGAATGCTACAATTCAAACTTCAAGAAGTTTGGGTATTATGTGATCTTCGGATGGGAAGAAAGTTATTGGAACCGGATGGGTTTTATAGTCAGAGAGATGAAAGAGGTAATGTCATCAAGAACAAGGCAAGGTTAGTAGCTCAAGGCTACTGAGAAAAGAAGAAGGAGTAGATTATGATGAAGTATTTGCCCTATAGCAAGAATTGAAGCTATTAGAATATTTCTTGCTTTTGCTTCATATATGGGATTTCGGGTTTACTGATGGATGTCAAGAGTGCCTTTTATATGGTACTATTACGGAGGAAGTGTATGTCAAACAACCTCCCGGTTTTGAAGATCCTAAACATCCTAACAAAGTCTACAAGGTGGTTAAGGCTCTTTATGGCCTTTATCGAGCACCTAGAGCTTGGTATGAGAGGCTCTCCACATTCTTATTACAACATGGTTACGAAGGGAGCTATTGACAAGACTTTATTTATCAAAAGAGAAAAGAAGGATATCATGTTAGTTCAAGTATATGTTGATGATATCATCTTTGAGCTACCAAACAGTCTATGGTTAAGGAGTTTGAGCGGTGATGCAGAAGGAATTTCAAATGAGTTCAATGGGTGAGTTAAATTTCTTTTTGGGACTTCAAGTTAAGTAGTCAAAGGAAGGCATTTTCATAAGTCAAGATAAGTATGTATCTGACATACTTAAGAAGTTTAATTTTGATGATATGAAGTCTGTCACTACACCTATTAAATCAATTAACTCATTGGGCAAGGATGAAGATGGACACCCAGTTGAAGTCAAGTTATATAGATCAATGATTGGTTGTCTTATGTATCTCATCGCATCAAGGCACGATATCATGTTTGCGGTTTGTTTATGTGCAAGATATCAAGTCTCACCAAAGATTTCGCATATGAATGCGGTGTAGAGAATTTTTGTTATTTGAAACAACAACCTAAGTTAGGGTTGTGGTATCGAGGACTCACCTTTTCACTTAGAGGCTTTTCGAGATAGTGATTATGCGGTGATAATTATGACGGAAGATCAACAACGGTGGATGCCAATATCTTGGAAGAAGATTAGTTTCATGGCGGTGTAAAAAGCAAACAATTGCGGCAACATCATCTACCGAAGGCGAATATGTGGGCTGCTGCAAGTTGTTGTGGACAAGTTACGTGGATGCGAGAATCAACTCTTGGATTATGGGTTCAACTTCAAGAATACTCCTATCAATATTGATAATGAGAGTACTATACGTATTGTGAAGAATCCGGTCTATCATTCTAAGACCAAGCACATTCAAATTAGGCATCACTTTATCGAGATTGCTATGAGCAGGGCTCATTAATGTGGTCAAGGTTCACACGGATGATAATGTAGTGACTTACTCACCAAAGGCTTTGATGTTTCAAGATTTAATCACTTGGTGGTAAGTATTGGCATGATTAACTCTTGAGCTACATTTAAGGGAGGACTATTAGTATTAGTATAGTCACGTGTATTGTTTGAGGGAGGATATTTATGTATACTTAGCTTATACTGAGAGGAATTTGGAAAATCTTGTTTTTTATGAAATCTTGCTTGAAAAATCTTGCTTGGGAAAAATCTTGCTGCGTGGAAAGTCTTGTTTATCTTATTGAATCTTGTTCCAACGGTAATATTGAGGGTAATTCAACTAACTGTAACTTTGTTATTATGGGTCGTGATTTTCAAATCTCACCTATAAATAACTACTCTCGATTTTCCTCTCATCTTGATATTATCATATCTTTTCCATAATTCTTTCATCATCTCTTTATTATTCGATTCTATCTCTTATTGTGCTTACATACTCAATCATGGCGAATCGTCTCACTGCTTCAAAGCACAATATGGTGGCGAATTTAGATAAGGCGAAGATAATGAGGCTTTTCATGATATTATTGATTATCTCTTTGGGTTGCCAATCGGTTATGCTCTTTTAGTGGAGCCGGATATCATTGAACCTTGGAATCAAGAATTTTGGAGCTCCGTAAGGATAATATGGAGAATGATGAATTTTATATTAGGGCTACTGAGTTGTTGGAAGAGTGTGAAGATTCTGAAGCCTCTATTCGAGAAGACTTATTGTTTAATGATGAAGAAGGGCTATTCGTTTTGCTAAGGAGTTGATTTGGGAAACTTTTGGGCATCTTGGTTATGAAGGGTCTTTAATGAACAAACTTTAGGAAACAACTATTTTGTCCTCAATGGAAGTTTTAATACATGTGTTGCTACATTGTATTAGTGCTAAAAGTACTTCATGGGAGCAATTTGGATCAAATATAGCATCCGCTATGGTGGGATTGGCTCTGGATCGTATTTTCAATTTTTCAAGGCGATTCTAGATGGCATGCTTTCTCACATCAATCATGGATCAAAATGGTTAATGTATCCCAGGTTTATTCAAGTTTTTCGAACAAACAACTTGTCGATGTACCAAAGCCTCTGATTTACTTCTGTTATTGTACAACAAGCAAAAAATTTTACCTTTATGGCGAGAAGAAGTGATCTATTCAGAGGTCCAGATACTCCTTTAACTACTTCCGTGATGGAAGTTGTTCAAGCTGTTAGAACTTATGCTGAAGATGATGAAGACAGTGAAGGTATTGCACCTGCAAGTACTGCATCTGCAAGTACTGGTTCTCAACGTGCAGCATCTTCTCAAAGTGTTGCATCTCAAGAAGGTACTACAACTCAAGGTACTGCTTCCCCAAGTATTGAAGTTCAAGAAGAAGTTGCAGTTCACCTTCTCCATCTCCACAACAATCATTTTCGATTCTCAACCGAGGAACATTCACCGGTTCAAGGAGATGCTTCTCATACTATTTCACTGAAGGGTTAACGTTGGATAATTATGTTTTGACAAGTGGAGTTGGTCAAGTTGAAGAAGACTACCGAGGCTCAAGCAAAGCAGTTAAGAGGTTGATGCTCAAGTATAAAGGTTGAAGAATTTTGTTACGCCTTTTATCAAACGTTATAAACATGGGTTAAGGAAGAACACAAGCGCCGAAGGCAATTTAAGAAGAAACACAAAGGCAAAAGGTTCCTAAACCATCTTACGTCCAATGGGGAGGAATTTAGAAGAAAAGAATTTGAAAGAAGATGTTGGTAAGGATAAAGAATCTCAAGGTCTTGAAAAACATGTTGTTATTGAAAGTCTTGAAGAAGAAAGGTCCAAGATCAAGGTCTTGAACAACAAAGTCTTGCTTTCTTTGGTACTACAGACAAGAGTTGGTTACACCAAGGGTATTAGATTTTGAAGAGGAAGTGGTCCTTCAACTATTCCACATGAAGAACAATTTGGTCCCTCAACAACTGCTATACCGTAAGAAGTCGATACACCTCAAAGAGTACATCGCTAGTGATGATGAATTTATTGCAACTATTTTGCACGGTTTATCAAAGCCAAGGTCATTACTATTCCAGAGTGCAAGAAGAGGAACAATCAAGAGTTTCTCAACTCGCTATTGATCCTAAGGATAAAGGAAAAGGTGTTTTGGTAGAAGTTAAGAAGAAGAAACCAACTTTAGCACGCTTAAGAGTCGCCAAGATGCTTTGAATGAACAAGCGACTAGAAAGATTCAAGAGGAAATAAATCCTAAAGATAGAGAAGATAAGGAAGTCGAAGAAGCTCGTAATAGAAGCGACTAAGAAGTTGCATGAGGAATTGAATGTGAAGCTAGTGAACATTTAGAGTCACTTTGTTCTGTTTCATTTATGCCTAGAAAACCAAATCTTGCTAAAGAAAGGAATGCAATGATGGCTTATTTGAAAAGTCGAGGATATAAAGGATTGCGTGTCAAGCATGTTGATATGAAAAGATTATATGATCTTTGAGATGAAGCTTATAAGAAGGATGTTGCAAGTATTAAAGATTATAAAGATGAAGCTACTTGGATCAAGCGTAAAGAAAGAAAAGTTTAAAAGAAAAGGAAAAGCGATGTTGAAGATAAACAGTTTTCAAAGAAAGAAAAGTTGAGTTAAGATCCGAAACTAAGGATGAATTAAGAAATTATCTCGTAATAGTAGACTTTGAATATTCCGAGAAGATGTCGACATGAAGATGAATGATCTCAGTTACTACTTTTGAAGTTGTAGAATCTAAAGAAGGAAGCTATCGATGTTTCATAGAGAAGATGAAAGCTTGAGTGTTCAATAGATTATGGGATTTATTGCATATCATAGATAGAGTGGATTTATTCTATTTATATCATGTGGTGAAAGAGTATTTTGAACATCATCCTTTAGAAGGAATTGGTTTAGTTTACTTGGGAGATCTCACAAGCTGCATGGGAATCGATGAAGCAGTAGTGATGAAATTTGGAAAATCAAGAGAGTGGAAATTGTTTCTTGGAGATTTTTGAAGAACTGGAGTTCATGTTCTAGAATTGGAAAATGGCACAATGATTCATATGTTTGCTAATAGAAGATATCCTCTTACATCGATCTTATGAGGAGGATGCTAGAGCATGGAATGGAGGTTGAAGAGGACAATGAAATTGCTTGTATGGTCATCAATTTGTTTATCAACTGGACTACTATTGCGTAAGATAATGAATAAGCGGTATGAGACTTAATTGAATAAATTATTTTGATAAATCAAGATTTTATTCAAAGTATCACGATCAAACAAGACTTCAATCAAAATCGCTTGCGACTTTTAACCGCTAAGTGATTTTTGAAGAAAACTTTTGTTAAGTAACAAATAATTTTGAAACAAAAGTTGAATAAATGGTTTTTGAGATGATAACATCAATAGGTTATCAATCCACCATGGTTACAAAAGGATTAACTAATCCATGAGCAAACGGCTCTGGTAAAGATATATCAAATCCGTTTTTAGTTGACAACTTGCTAATAAGTTCGATGGTAATCAACTCACTGATGAGTGTGTAAATACTCATCATTTTTGGTTAAATCTAAACTGCAAAACGTTTAAAAATGCTCATAAATGCATCAAAATCTCGAAAATATCTAAAATTGCATTTTATATGTTTCGGATGCAAAATGTTTAAAATCGATGAAAATGAGCTAAGTTTACAAAATTGGCGTTTTACCCCCAAGTTTCAAAAGTTGTCGAAATAGTCCCCGAGCACTTAATTTCAAAGAAAAATCACCAAAGGTCCTTTTAAAATCATAACTTGTCAAAATTAGTCCTTTGGTGAAAATGTCAAAAGTTTTGAGAAATTACAAATTTGGTCCTTCAAGTTTAAAAATTGGCAAAATGGCCTTGAAATTTGAAAATGTCAAGTTTGGTCCTTGTACTATTGGAGCTTGTCACTTTTGGTCCCTTGTAGCAACTTTGCAAAATGGCGATTGGTCCTTGTAGTTTCGTAAATTACAAACAAGTCCTTATATTAAAACCTTAAACCTATGCACTTTTGGCCTTGTCAAAACCAATTGGACCCCGCCAATCCGCATGACCCCATCAATAACTCTTTGACCCCAGTCAACTCTCATATCAAACATATCACCCGCGCCACTTTTCTTCGTCTTCCCACCAAATCCTCGCAACACACCATCTCCCATCCCTCCAACTCAAATTCCACTCCCCTTATCCTTCCACCTCAACAACACTCCAAGATACATTTAATGCATCCTGTCCATCTCACTCAACCCTCCCGGTTGATAAATACATTTTGGCACCAAATTTGATCAAACGGCTAAAACTCCTCAACCGATCCAATGGTCAAGAATAATGGTGGGATATGCTCGAGTAGTGAGAAGCCATTTTGCTATAAAAGGAAGCAAGAGAAAGAGAGGAAGAAAAGTCTTTAGTTTTAAAATTCTATGTATGTCGTTTTTAATATATAGGTTTTAGTTAAGCTTTAAAATTGTAATCTTTTGTGTTATTGTACTAAACTCAAGTTATATTATCAAGATAATCTACTTTAAGCATCAATTTCAAAGTTTAACTCAATTTCATGTTTTCAAGTTCATGCTGCAAATTTGAATTTCAAACTCTTATGTTCAAGTCTTTAGTGACTTATTTTAAGCTCAAACAAGCTTATTAAAGCTCCTTATAGCTTTTGGTTAGCTTACATTCAAGTTTCAAGCAATTTTGGTTTTGGTCAAAGAAAGTCAAACCGAGCTTAAATTAAAATGGAAATGGATATGGGTGATGCAGAGTGATTGGGTTGATTCGAGTTAATGGGGTTGATATAGATAGGATAGTGGTTATTGTGTTCTTTGGTTGATTGATTTCAAGCCATTGTGGGTGGACAATATGTAAGTTCAAGTCCAATTTATTGCATAATATGTATTTGTACTCATAAATAGTTTAAACCTTGTTAATTAAGTTGTATTTAGGTTAGCTAAACTCGGTTTGATCAATAATATATGCTAGTTTAGTGGTTAGCTTAGTTCAATTTGCAAATCGGTGTTTTAAGTTGTGTTTGGATTTTTGCTTAAACTGTACTAGAGGTTTGTTCGAGAGTTAGGACACGTTGGTTTAGGCTTGTTAATCTCTATTTGACTCATTGCGATCATAAAATTGTGCTGCATTAGCTCAAAGTCAATTTCACCTTTAACTGTCTTAAATGCATATCTGTTGAAGTTTTGAAAATCAAAAACTTGTTTTGGGTTTAAAATTCATAGATATAGCTTGCATTGAGTTTATTTCATCATATAACATCACATTCGGTTGATAAATTGGTCTCAAAGTTCATAAAAGTCAAAATCTCCAAACTGTTTCAAAGTCAAAACATGAAAAATCGGTTTGAGCCCACTGGATGATTTTTCATGGGTTCGGTTTTGGGTCAAATCAAGTGAAACTTGGGGTTTTTCTAGTTGGTGGTCTAATTACTTATTGTGATTTTTATTGAATTTTTGTAATTTTTACAAGCCCCAAATCGACTTGTCAATAAGGGCTTAAATCACTGTACACACTCAAGATACATCGAGTGTGCACAGAGTCTTCTGAGCTTGGCAAAAGCTCATAAGAGCTTGTCCAAGGCTCATCTTTGGTTTACAAGTAGCCAACCAGGTCAACTTCAAGTTCCAATATCTGCATTTTCGGTTCTAGCTTATTGTGTAGCTTATTCTTGGGTTGCAAAGTGATGGTTGGAAGCGCTTTTAAGATTCAAGCTCAAAACATCAAATCTTATCGTTTGGATCTCAAAGGTTTAGGATAGTTATAAATTGTTGCATTTGGGTATTTTAGCTTATTGTAGCTTGCTTCGGTTTGGTGCCCATTTGAGACCTTTTGGCTTATTTCAAGTCTTATTCATAAGCACTTTGCATTCTGATTGCATTTTCTTACACACAACCTACATTTTTATATTTTTCCTAGATTCATAATAATATTTTAGACTTATCTTGAACTTTTCAGATTTTCTAGGTCGGTTTGGTATTTTTCTTTATTTTAATCGGCTTTTAAGTCTTTTTAATTAGCATTTAATACAAATAAATCGTAAAAGTTTCAAAAAATAATTTTTCATTTTCTTAGGTTAAGATAAATATAAAAGTCAAAAAATATTTTCAGATTTTCTTAGTTAAATTTGTATTTTAAGCAATTTAATTAGTTTTTAATAGTTTTAATTCACGAGAAAATACAAAAATATTCGAAAAATATAAAATTAGTTTTGAAAATTCTCTTTGTTATTTTAGATTTTTCCAAGTCATAATTTCATTTTCTAGCTTTATTTCCTATTTTCTTGTATTTTAGGCTATTATTTAATAGTTAAAATTAGTTTTAATTAATAATAATTAGATAAATAGTTTTAAAAATAATTTTCTTTTCTAAAATCTTTTCTTTTATCATTAGGTTTGTAAAATGTCATTTTATATTTTTAGGATTCGTATTGTTTAAGTTTCACGTTTTCTTTTCAGACGTCACGTAGTTTTTAATTTAAGTTTTATAAAAATCAAAAACATCATTTTGCAAATAGTGATAGCGTTTATTTAATATTTTTTATCTTTTAAATTCTCTTTAATTTGCATTTAAGCCCCTTTAGTTTATATACTTTTCTTTAGTTATAATTGTTCATAATCAACTCTTTTCCGTTCAAATCTTCTCGATCACTATTCGTTTGGTGATTCATCGCATAGCTATTTGGGACATAACGACTGGGAAACCCTATACTCTCTCGATCTTCATTGCATTTATTTCTAGACTGCTTGAAGTTTCTTACGGTTAGCCATTCACAAAGTGGCTAGCTTGTGTGAGAAAACTTGACCGTCTGGGAGCGAATCAAATTTTAGGCGCCATTGCGGGAGTGTCTTGATTATCTTCGTTTAGTGATTAGTAATTTGAATATTCACTCTTTGTTCATACCATCCATCTATCTATATCTATATATATATTCTTATAAAAATCCAAAACCCAAAACATCCAAAACGTATAAAACACAAAAATATTTTCCTTTTGTTTCTATATATGTATCAAAGATAAAAATACAAAAGATTTGTCGTTTTCTTTGTTTAATAATAACAACATAAAAGATTACCACCGCAAACCAAGGCGGTGTACTACCTAACTGGGGTACGACCATAATAAGTTCCCGAACCAAAGATTTAAAACTTGCCTTTGTGTCCTTGTGATTGGTGTACCTTTTCAAAAAGCCATTCATCTTGTGATTATTGGTTTAAGTTCTTTGTTGTTTTGCCTCGATTTTGTTTTAATTGGATTTGTTGTTATATCTACGTTTGTAACCGAGAAAACCCAAAAAGATTCTTCTCACCCCATTCTCATAAAATATTTTCATAATTCCCATTCCTCTCCTTAACTCGAGGTCTCTTAGAGTTAACTCTAGTGTATCTTTTCGCTCTTCTAGATCGTAAGCCCATTTCGTGAGCTTGTCAAGATTCCAAGAAGGCGTGTCCGTGAACTTTCTGCTCCATCGATCGGATCGAGATCCGGATCGCCACACTACTTCGTTATCATGGCGGAAGAACGCCCTATGTGTGAGCTTCTCCAGGCACCCATCGACGGGTATGGAGATGCTATTGTGATCCCACCATTGTGGTGAAAATTGTGAACTCAAACCGGTTCTTGAATCTTGTAACCTCAAGTCAATTCTATGGTTTTGAGCGGGATGATCCTCATGCTCATATTCGATGGTTTAACAAGATTGCATCTACCATCAAATACAAGAATGTCCCTACAGATGTTTGTTAAGCTTCTTCATTCCCATTTTCTCTAGAGGACAAGCCGATTTGGCTTGAAAAACAACCCCTCGGTCAATTGAGATATGGGAAGACCTGGTGAAGAAATTTGTGAATGAATTCTATCCACCTTCCAAAACCACGAGTCTTAAAATGAAATCATCAAGTTCACTCAAAAGTTTGATGAATCCTTCAAATGAATCGTGGGATCGTTTTAAGGAGTTACTCCGCAAATGTCCTCACCACGGTTTTCCGAGTTGATGCAACTCGATACTTTCTATAATGGAGTGAGTCAATCGATCAAGATTCTCTTAATTCCTCCACCGGAGGAAATTTCTTAAGCAAAGCTGTCAAAGAAGCTTTAGCGATCATTGAAAACAAGTCTAAAGTCCGTGACCGCACGAAGCAAGCGGTTGTTTCCCAAGTCGGTGTTGGTCCTTCTTCTTCATCGCTCGCAGTGAGTCAATCTAGCACCGATGCTAAGATTGACAAACTCACTGAAGCTATTCAAGCTTTGGTTCTCTCCAACCAAAGAAAGTCTCTTTTCCACAAACTTCACCTCCTGAAGTTAAGAAAGTGGAAGTCGTGTTACTGCGGTGGCCCCATGCTTATTACAAGCTGTATGGCCACCGATGGTAACCCTTTGAAGCTAATGTTGTGGGCGGATTTCTAATCAAGGATGCAACCAATATCGTGCTCCTACTGCACCGAACCACCGTCCTAACCACTACCCTGGACCACCGGTTTCAATCAAAACCGTAATCAAAATCGAATAGACCAAACCGAGGTTTTCAAAACCAAGGTAATTTTAGTCCAAACAACGGTTTTCAAAATCAAAATCAAAACTTCCAAGGAAATTTCAATAGAAACCCGTGTCGGAAATTTCAACCGGGGTATTTTCATGGCAATAATCAAGGAAATTTTCAAAATCAAGGCCCTAATCCTAACAATAGAGGCCGAATTTTCTGTGCAAAATCAAGCCATTGTTCCAACCGGACCATCATCGATGAGTTGTTGAAGCAATTCATGAAATCCCAAGAGGAAATGAATCGGTTGTTGGTTAGCCGATTTTCGACATTAAGAAGTCTTTAAATGATCGACCCCGGCTCGGGAAAACTTCCGAGCAACACGATCGCTAACCCGAGGGAAGATGCAAGGCGATCACAACCGAAGTGGTGCTTTTATGATGGACCCGCTATTCTACTACCTCTTCTTCTTCTCTCCCGAAGGTAGTGGAAAGTGAACCCGAGGCGACAAAGGACAAGGAACTTCCTACTAATAACGGAAGTACCAAGAATGTCCATCCTCGGGTTGTCCCGAAACCCAAAACCAAACTCAGAGTTGTTTTTGAACCTCCGGTTGGTAACCCCAAATCAAAACTTCTATTCCTTACCCTCACGTTTAAATGAGCAAAATTCCGCGAAAAAGCTAGTCATCAAATGGAGAAATTCTTTCAAATTTTCCAAGAACTTCATTTTGACATAAGCTGCGGATGCCATCATGTTGATGCCCAAGTTTGCATCTACTCTCAAACACATGTTGAGCAATAAGGAAAAGTTGTTTGAAATGGCCAAAACTCCTTGAGCGAGCGCCGTGATTACGTTAAAGAAGCTTCGAGAAGCTAGGAGATCCGGAAAATTTCTTCTCCCTTGTGTTTTCACGGGATGATTGAATGCTTTGCCCTTGCCGATCTTGGTGCAAGTATCAATCGATGCCTTATTCAAAGGTGGAAGAAGCTTTCTCTTAGGAACTTATTCCTACCGCATGACTCTTGAGCTTGCGATCGTTCTATATCGCGTCCTCTTGGCATCGCCGAGGATGTATTTGTGAAAGTAGGAAAGTTCCATTTTCCGGATGACTTCGTGGTTGTTGATTTCGATGTCGATCATCGGGTTCCCTCATTGTTGGAAGAGGATTCACGAGAACGGGCCGTGCTCTTATTGATGTATTTGAGCAAGAAATCACGTTACGTGTGGGTAATGAAGTGTTACCTTTAACCTTGATCAAACTTCAGGTACTCCTCAAATTATGATCTTGAATCGGTTAATCGAGTCGACTTAATTGATATTGCTTCATAGGAGTACTCTCAAGAGTTTCTTGGTTATCTTCATAATTGCGTGGTGGGGATTCCACCACATCTTCTAAACCTATCATTGCCGACTCTTCCCCCCTCTCACTGTTTGAGGGAGTGACTTCTTCTGGAAGAGATCGATGAGTTTCTTGCTAGTGATGAATCAATTCCGCTGGAATTGATGGTGTTTATGATTCGGAGGGGATATTCTTTATCTTGAGCAATTGTTAAATGAAGATCCATTATCTTCGCTCCTCCGAAAGAGATCACGATTGAGGAAATCAAATCGGTTCAAACATCTCTCGAATAATTTCCGAGGTTGAACTTAAGGACCTACCTCCTCATCTCGAGTATGCATTCTTGGAGGTGATGATAAATTACCGTCATAATTGCTAAAGACTTAAGCGAGGAGAAAAGCGCTCTCATAAAGGTCTTGAAGTCACACAAGCAAGCAATTGCTTGGAAACTCTCCGACATTAAAGGTATCAACCCCGAGTTTTGTACTCACAAAATCTTAATGGAGGATGACTTTAAACCAAAGATCAACATCGAGAAGGGTGAATCCTAAGATTCATGAGGTTATCAAACAAGAGGTTCTCAAACTTCTTGATGCGGTTTAATTTACCCGATCTCGATAGTCCTTGGGTCGATCCATTCATTGCGTTCAAAAAGGGTGGCATAACTGTTGTCACAAATGAAGAAAGCGAGTTAATTCCAACTCGATTGGTTACGGGATGGCGTGTGTGTATTGACTATCGTAAGTTAAGCGAAGCCACCGTAAAGACCATTTTCCTCTACCCTTCATGGACGGATGCTTGAGAGATTAGCGAGGAGCGAATACTATTGTTTCCTTGATGGTTTCTCGGGTTACTTTCAGATCCCCATTGATCCGCCGGATCAAGAAAAACCACATTCACCGCCCATACGGAACATTTGCCTATAGGCGATGCCTTTTGGCTTATGTAATGCTCCCGCACGTCCAACGATGTATGATGGCAATTTTCCACGACATGATCGGAAACTATGGAGGTGTTTATGGATGACTTCTCGGTCATTGGGGACTCATTTCATACATGTCTCTCCCATTTAGAAAAAATGCTTCAAAGGTGTGAAGACACCAATCTTTGTCTAAATTGGGAGAAGAGCCACTTTATGATCAAAGAAGGCATAGTCCTTGGCCATAAGATTTCAAAAATGGGATTGAGGTTGATAGAGCAAAGTTGATGTTATTGCTAAATTACCTCATCCTACTACCGTCAAAGGTATTAGGAGTTTTCTAGGTCATGCTTAGGGTTTTATCGTAGATTCATACAAGATTTCTCTAAAATCGCTCGACCTATGACCCATCTTCTCGAAAAAGATGCTCCTTTTATCTTTTCTCCGAGTGCATCGAAGCTTTTGAAACACTAAAGAAAAAGCTACGGAAGCACCCATTCTAGTTGCCCGATGGGATTTACCCTTTGAGCTCATGTGCGATGCAAGTGATTTTGCTATCGGTGCGGTCTTGGGGCAACGCATAAAACCAAGCATTTTCACCTATCCACCACGCAAGCAAAACTATGACCAAGCTCAAACCCATTACACCACTACGTAAAAGAATTATTAGTCGTGGTGTATGCATTTGAAAAGTTTCGCCATACCTTATCTTGACCAAATGCGTGGTGTATACGGATCACTCGGCTCAAATGTCTCTTTGCAAAACAAGATGCAAAGCCGAGATTACTCCGTTGGGTTCTCCTCCTACAAGAATTTGATATCATTATACGTGATAAAAAGGAGCCGAGAACACTGGGTGCGATCATCTATCCCGTCTAGAAAACCCTCACCAAGATGTGTTCGAGAAAAGGAAATAAACGAAACATTTCCTCTCGAAACAATCAATGTGGTTTCTTTTCGTGGAGACTCTTCTACCCCATGTTTTGTCGACTTTGCAAATTACCATGCGGGTAACTTTGTGGTGAAAGGGATGTCGTCCCAACGGAAAAACAAATTCTTTAAAGATGTAAAACATTACTACGGGACGATCCCTACTTGTTCAAAATTTGCGCGGATCAAGTCATCGAGGCGATGTGTGTATGGTCGAAGCTATTGACATTCTCAAGGCTTTCCATTACGGACCCTCTTGGGGACATCATAGCCCCAACTACACCGCCAAGAAGGTGTTTGATTCCGGATTCTATTGGCCCACTATCTACAAGGATGCCCATGAATTTGTCAAAACCCGCGACGCTTGTCAACGTCATGGGAATATCTCACAAAGAAATGAAATGCCATAAACGCCATTCAAGTGTGTGAGATTTTTGACATCCGGGGCATTGACTTTATGGGGCCATTTCCTTCATCTCGCGGTAACAAATACATACTCGTGGCGTTGACTATTTGTCAAAATGGGTTGAAGCTAAGGCTTTGCCTACCAACGATGCCCGAGTTGTGGTGAAATTCTTAAAATCTCTTTTGCTAGGTTTGGAACTCCACGAGCTATAATCGGTGATCGTGGTGCGCATTTTGCAATGACCGGTTTGATAGAGTCATGCAAAAGTATGGAGTAACTCACCGTCTCTCTGCGCACCACCCCAAACAAGTGGGCAAGTGGAAGTTTCCAACCGGGGATTAAAGAATCTTGGAAAGGACAAGAGGCGAAACCGTGCCTCTTGGTCGAATAAGCTAGATGACGACTGGGCCTTCCGTACGATTTTATAAAACACCCATGGTGCACTCCATACAAGCTTGTGTACGGAAGGCATGTCATCTACCGGTTGAGCTTGAGCACAAGGCATCTTGGGCCTTGAAACATGCCAACTTTGATATTCAGACGGTGGTGATCATCGGAAAGTTCAAATGAATGAATTAAATGAACTCCGTGATCAAGCATACGAGAACTCTTTGATCTATAAAGAAAAGACAAAGAAGATTCATGACTCAAAATCAAGAACCGCGTTTTCAACGTCGGTGATCGAGTCCTTCTTTTCAATTCAAGATTGAAGATTTTCTCGGGAAAACTAAAATACCGTGATGCGGACCATTTACCATCACTAAAGTATTTCCTTATGGAACCATTGAGTTATCTCAACCCGATGGTCCAAACTTTAAAGTGAATGGTCATCGGTTGAAGCATTATTTTGAGAGGACATTCCTCCTGTGGTTGTCCGGATCTACAAACTTTCCCATGAACCAATGAATGCGGGGATCGAGTCAAGCTAGCGACTTGGGAATCAAAAAGCGATGGGATGCCATATGGGTTTTCACCCATATTTCGACTTCTTTCTATCTTTCTACCACCCTAGTGTGGGGGGGTTGCCCACATGATGTGTATATATATAAGTTTCTAAAAAAAAAAAAAAAAAAAAAAAAAAATCCTTTCAAATAATGGCCGTAGTATTTCCTTTTACGTTCTCGGTTCGGCATAACCGCGGTACTTTGAATATTGAGGGCAATATTCATTTCTAAGTGTGGGGAATTCTCACTAATTTTATCATGTAATTATACCACTAATTCCCGTTTTTGGCCAAAATTTTTTTGGAGTAAGTGTTACGCACTTACTCAACTTATGGTTATCGATCCGCCATGTCTAAAAACAAAAGGATTGGCTAATCCAGAGCAAACGGCTCTTGGTAAAGATATCTCAAATCCGTTGACGACTTGCAATTTGCCCAAAATTGTATGGTATTCAAATTTCACCATATCTTTAATTAGTGAAGAGTTGGCTAGCCCGCAAGTTTATGGCTTGTGGTAAAGGCATGGAAAACCATAATTGGTAATCACTCACCAAAGATAATATTGATAATTTATCTAAGAGTTGGCTAGTCCGAGCAAACGGCTTCGTAAAGATAAATCAAATCCGTTGGAAGTCGGTGGTTTGCTCAAAATCACATGGTTATCGGTGTACCATGGTTCTTACTTGAGCTGAAACATTTGGCTACTCGTAAGTAATGGCTTTTGGTAAAGAGATTCAAATCCATTAAGTTTTCTCAAAAGATTGCTAGGGACTAGCAATAGTTTAGTGTGGGGATTGATGAGTGTGTAAATACTCATCATTTTTGTTAAATCTAAAGCGCAAAACGTTTAAAATGCTCGAAATGCATCAAAATCTTGAAAATATCTCAAAATTGCATTTTATATGTTTCAGATGCAAAATGTTTAAAATCGATGAAAAATGAGCTAAGTTTGCAAAATTGGCGGCCATCCCCAAGTTTCAAAAGTTGTCGAAATAGTCCACGAGCACTTAATTTCAAAGAAAAATCACCAAAGGTCCTTTTAAAATCATAACTTGTCAAAATTAGTCCTTTGGTGAAAAATGTCAAAAGTTTTGAGAAATTACAAATTTGGTCCTTCAAGTTTAAAAATTGGCAAAATTGCCATTGGAAATTTGAAAATGTCAAGTTTGGTCCTTGTACTATTGGAGCTTGTCACTTTTGGTCCCTTGTAGCAACTTTGCAAAATGGCAAGATTGGTCCTTGTAGTTTGTAAATTACAAACAAGTCCTTATATTAAAACCTTAAACCTATGCACTTTGGCCTTGTCAAAACCAATTGGACCCCGCCAATCCTCATGACCCCATCAATAACTCTTTTGACCCCCACCAACTCTCATAGTCAAACATATCACCCGCGCCCTTTTCTTCGTCTTCCCACCAAATCCCTCGCAACACACCATCTCCCATCCCTCCAACAAATTCCACTCCCTTATCCTTCCACCTCAACAACACTCCAAGATACATTTAATGCATCCTGTCCATCTCACTCAACCCTCCCGGTTGATAAATACATTTTGGCGTAAATTTGATCAAACGGCTAAAAACTCCTCA
Source organism: Chrysanthemum lavandulifolium (assembly GCA_022545495.1). NCBI lineage: Eukaryota > Viridiplantae > Streptophyta > Magnoliopsida > Asterales > Asteraceae > Chrysanthemum > Chrysanthemum lavandulifolium. Next base: position 128,927,007 of record CM040246.1, on the reverse strand, counting down.
ACCGATCCAATGGTCAAGAATAATGGTGGGATATGCTCGTAGTAGTGAGAGAAGCCATTTTGCTATAAAAAGGAAGCAAGAGAAAGAGAGGAAGAAAATTCTTTAGTTTTAAAATTCTATGTATGTCGCTTTTAATATATAGTTTTAGTTAAGCTTAAAATTGTAATCTTTTGTGTTATTGTACTAAACTCGAGTTATATTATCGGTATAATCTACTTTAAGCATCAATTTCAAAGTTTAACTCAATTTCATGTTTTCAAGTTTCTTGTTGCAAATTTGAATTTCAAACTCTTATGTTCAAGTCTTTAGCGACTTATTTTAAGCTCAAACAAGTTTATTAAAGCTCCTTATAGCTTTTGGTTAGCTTACATTCAAGTTTCAAGCAATTTTGGTTTTGGTCAAAGAAAGTCAAACCGAGCTTAAATTAAAATGGAAATGGATATGGGTGATGCAGATTTGGATTTGGGTTGATTCGAGTTAATGGGGTTGATATAGATAGGATAGTGGTTATTGTGTTCTTTGGTTGATTGATTTCAAGCCATTGTGGTTTGGGACCATATGTAAGTTCAAGTCCAATTTATTGCATAATATGTATTTGTACTCATAAATAGTTTAAACACATTAATTAAGTTGTATTTAGGTTAGCTAAACTCGGTTTGATCAATAATATATGCTAGTTTAGTGGTTAGCTTAGTTCAATTTGCCGTCAGTGTTTTAAGTTGTGTTTGGATTTCTTTGCTTAAACTGCACTAGATGTTTGTTCGATAGTTAGGACCGTTGGTTTAGGCTTGTTAATCTCTATTTGACTCATTGCGGTCATAAAATTGTGCCTGCATTAGCTCAAAGTCAATTTCACCTTTAATCATCTTAAATGCATATCTGTTGAAGTTTTTGAAAATCAAAAACTTGTTTTGTGTTTAAAATTCATAGATATAGCTTGCATTGAGTTTATTTCATCATATAACATCACATTCAGTTGATAAATTGGTCTCAAAGTTCATAAAAGTCAAAATCTCCAAACTGTTTCAAAAGTCAAAACATGAAAAAGTCGGTTTGAGCCCACCTTAGATGATTTTCATGGGTTCGGTTTTGGGTCAAATCAAGTGAAACTTGGGGTTTTCTAGTTCAGCTGGTCTAATTACTTATTGTGATTTTATTGAATTTTGTAATTTTTACAAGCCCCAAATCGACTTGTCAATAAGGGCTTAAATCCAGGCACACACTCAAGATACACCGAGTGTGCACAGAATCTTCTGAGCTTGGCAAAGCTCATAAGAGCTTGTCCAAGGCTCATCTTTGGTTTACAAGTAGCCAACCAGGTCAACTTCAAGTTCCAATATCTTTTTTCGGTTCTAGCTTATTGTGTAGCTTATTCTTGGGTTGCAAAGTGATGGTTGGAAGCGCTTAAGCATTCAAGCTCAAAATATCAAATCTTATCGTTTGGATCTCGAGAGGTTTAGGATAGTTATAAATTGTTGCATTTGGGTATTTTTAGCTTATTGTAGCTTCTGTTTGAGTTTGGTGCCCATTTGAGACCTTTTGGCTTATTTCAAGTCTTATTCATAAGCACTTTGCATTCTGATTGCATTTTCTTGCACACAACCTTCTGTTTTATATTTTCCTAGATTCATAATAATATTTTAGACTTATCTTGAATTTTTCAGATTTTTCTAGGTCGGTTTGGTATTTTCTTCATTTTAATCGCTTTTAAGTCTTTTAATTAGCATTTAATACAAATAAATCGAAAAGTTTCAAAAAATAATTTTTCATTTTCTTAGGTTAAGATAAATATAAAAGTCAAAAAATATTTTTCCAGATTTTTCTTAGTTAAATTTGTATTTTTAAGCAATTTAATTAATTTTAATAGTTTTAATTCACGAGAAAATACAAAAATATTCGAAAAATATAAAATTAGTTTTGAAAATTCTCTTTGTTATTTTAGATTTTTCCAAGTCATAATTTCATTTTTCTAGCTTTATTTCCTATTTTCTTGTATTTTAGGCTATTATCTAATAGTTAAAATTAGTTTTAATTAATAATAATTAGATAAATAGTTTTAAAAATAATTTTCTTTTCTAAAATTTTCTTTTATCATTAGGTTTGTAAAATGTCATTTTATATTTTAGGATTCGTATTGTTTAAGTTTGGGTTTTGTTTTCATGACGTCACGTAGTTTTTAATTTAAGTTTTATAAAAATCAAAAACATCATTTTGCAAATAGTGATAGCGTTTATTTAATATTTTTATCTTTTAAATTCTCTTTAATTTGCATTTAAGCCCCTTTAGTTTATATACTTTTCTTTAGTTATAATTGTTCATAATCAACTCTTTTCCGCTCAAATCTTCTCGATCACTATTCGTTTGGTGATTCATCGCATAGCTCATTTGGGACATAACGACACTGGGAAACCCTATACTCTCCCGATCTTCATTGCATTTGTTTCTAGACTGTTTGAAGTTTCTTACGGTTAGCCATTCAAGTGGCTAGCTTGTGTGAGAAAACTCGACCGTCTGGGAGCGAATCACTCACCATATCGATAATGTGAAGAGTTGGCTAGCCCACAAGAAAATGGTTTGTGGTAAAGGCTATGGAAAAACCATTATATGGTAATTAGTTCACCATGATGAAAGAACTAACTAGTCCGTAGAAGGTGCGACTTTTGGTAAAGACAAATCAAATCATTGATAGGCGATGATTTGCTAAAAAATCATATGGTTATCGATGTACCATGGTCTTACACACCAAAACATTTGGCTACTCGAGTTAATGGCTTTGGTAAAGAGATCTAAATCCATTAAATTTTCAATGATTCACCTCTCACGAGGAGTTAACACACCGGAAGTGATGAGAATAGTTGCAACTTAAACCGAATTAATGTACAAATTGTCATATGTTCTTGTGTTCTTTGAAAAGATGGAGCTTCTTTGGATGATTTTGTAAAGAATATTTCTAAAGATACTTTGACTATGCATAAAATCTACAAAGATACAATCCAAAGACAAAGACACAATCTGCTTTTCAAAGATGAAGGCGATAAAGATAACTGACAAAGGAACTTGAAGTCAATCAAGTAGAATTCAAGTTAGGGAGGATTGTTGGGATATGAAAGTCTTGAAGATTGGCGAGTGTTACGTAAAAATAAAATCATGTAAACTATAAAGTCTTGGAAAAGTTAAAGAGTCAAATCTTGCTTAATGATAAAGTCAAAGCATCGCATACGAGGTCAAAGTACCGCAAGATCAAAGAATTGTTTTATTCGTTTATAGAAAGTCTTGTAATTCTAGAATATTCTATGTTAGATTACTTGACGACAAGGATACATATTGTAAACCGACTAGGGTATTCTTGAGCCTATAAAGGACCCTAGATTGGCATAAGATGTACGTGATTTTATTAAAGTTTTAGAGAAGTTCGATATTATTAGAGTTGTTAAAGATCCGCATAATAAGCGAGTTAGAGTTATTAATAAAATCGTTCATAGTTAAAGTTATTCTTCTTAGCTTTGTTAAGTAAATTCGCATACTTAATAGAGTTTGCTCGGTGTTTCTCTGTTAATAACTTAGGATTTATCAGAGGTTATTAAACCTTAACAAGCTATTTAAGTTAGTTTGGTTAGAGTACATCGATCCAACAAGATTTTGAACTTGTACCACAGGGACAATTGGTTGACACTAGCAAAAAGACACGAGGCGGATGTACCCAACCTATTTAGGAAGGTGTACACAAACATAACAGGTTGGAAGGGTAGCTTTTTCTCGTGCAAGACACTATTGTTTCCCCACATATTGAGCTGATTGAACAAGGAAAATAGGTATAATGCTAAGCGGTATAATGACCCCCCCTACGAGGTTGAAGTGATCCACATTATCGCGTTTGGTCAAATATCATGTGGATGTGCAAGTATTCCCTGAAGCCATTTTATACATGGTGGGATTGCTCGAGTTGGGAGGGTCTCCCGAAGCCTATGATCATATACCAAGGACAAAGTATGTTTATCTACTTCTATTTAAGTAGGACCAATGTAGCATCGATATTTATTTCTTCTTGTTTCTATTTTGCGAGAGATGCCGTTCGAAACTTTATGTTCCAAGACTTAGATGAAGATTTAAGTTTCATGCTGCGGAGAAGGTGAGGAGTCTTATGGTGTTGGCTCTCCTTCAACATCGTAAACAACAACGAGGTAGACATTCGAAGCGAGCCTCTTTCATCAAGACCCATGCAACTTGCTTTGGAGGGTCCATCCCAACCGGTGGAGAATATTGTCGACTCGGACGATCTGCGGATGAGGATGTCCCGTTGTTGGTTCAACAGAATAGCGATAGGTTGAAGAGTAGAAAGGGACGCTGCCAAGGCGTGAAGTCTACCAACAAAAGGAAAATCCCTGCACCGCCTGCGGGAGCGAGTTGTGAAGCAGTAAGAGTGCCGAGGGCGAAAGTTTGTGAAGTCGCCTTCAAATTACCCGATGAATCCGTTGAGGTTCATGGTAAGTAATTTTCCTTATGAAACATGTGAAATTATAAATTGCACAACTATGTTAATCGTTATACATTGTGTTGCTCACGGGTCTTCGAGACAAAGGAACTCCCCAATGCTTTGGCCCGTCACGGATTGTTGACCATGTGACCCTCCGCAATGGAAGAGTATGCTAGACAACATGTCTATTGAAAAGTTCTGTGACATGCATGATAATGGGGTTGCAAGGTGCAAGAATGGATAATCACTTGAATGCCAAGACCGGAGAGTTGCTCAATCGTGGCCAAGCCGGAAGCTAAGTGTGATGAGATTGAGGGAAATGTTGAGAAAACCCCATCGTCGGGACCTTCGAGAAAAGGTAACCCGACTAACCGTTGACGCGGTAATCTTAAGTTGGAAGAAGCCAAGGTCGTCACTCTCACGGTCGAATCGACTCTTGAGGCAAAATGTGTTCAATGAAAGTGAGAAGGCTAGGCTCGGAGAGGTAGAGGTGAAGTTGAGGAGGAGATCGATGGCTTGCGGATGAGGTATAAGATCTTTGCAAAAGGATCGTGCGGAGGTTGTTTGAAGGTGGTGCCTTACATAGCCATGGAGCTTTATCACATCGATGAATTGGGAGCTCGGATGTGGAAGGTCATCAAATCGACCATATTTAGTGGACGGTGCTTGGCTGGAGGAGGTGCCAAAGCAGTAAGCCCGTGGACCTCTCCAAGATTGAATGCTACCGTCCCACTTCAAGGTCGAGTATGATGAGGCAGAAATGCATTTGCAAGCTGCAGTACTCCTTCCTTGCGAAGGCTACCAAAGATCCTATGGCACCCTCAAGACCTCCTTTCCAAGAAACCTCGGGTCAAGCCTACCACTCCAACCAAGAAGACTATGTCTACCAAGCCGGTCTCGGTCAACCATCCCCACTCCATCTCCAAAAAGCAAGAATGAAGGTCGCTCTGTTAGCGATAATTTGGTTCCAAAGGGTGGCATGTACCCTTAAGACAATTTATTTTATGTGACAATGTGTGTCTTGTCTTCCAAGCAGTTTAAATGCTTTTGATGTATGGCCATGGGCACAATTTAAGCTGGAGCTTAGGCTCTCATGCAGTGTAAGGGCAATAGTCCTTATTTTGAATGTGATGATGTTGGGATGTACCTCACACACTTAGTTTATATTTGTTAACTTCTCGCACGCCATTTTCCGGCGCTTAAGTTTTACAACCTAAGGTTAAACAACCTCATTGTGTGTAAATTACAACACCAAGATTATAATGACAAACTTGATCATTGACGGAGGGTCATGACCACTCTATCTCAAATCCTTTACATAGTATGACTTTGTAAAAAAAATTTACAAGCGCCAAAACTACTAGGAGAGGTAATGTGAATGTTTATATTGGCTTAAATGATAAGGCGTATTACACCTCAAGCCATTCGACATTGAAACTCATTAACGACTTGGTGAACAAATCTTTGTGTTTAAGAAATGAAGCAAGAGATTTGTGGAAATGTCTTATTTATCATTGAATTGGTAGGGAGGATTACATCATTCTTGAAATGAAAACTAAGACAACTACCAATAATGTGTGCTTTCCTCGAGAAGCTTCTAATTACAAGAAAAGATAAAAATACTTCTTAAAGATAGAACTTTCAAAGGTTCGTACCATTCCATGTCTGTCGATGGGTTCTCCGGAAGAGTGGCCAATTTGTAGGCTCTGTTGTCGTAGGCCTCGGCTACCATGTAGGGTCCTTCCCAAGTTGGTCCCGCTTTCCTCGACACTCGCTTTGCTCGCCTTTGTTGAGGCGTAGCACATATTCTCCGGGTTTGAAAGTGGAAGGTATAACTCTTTTGTTATAGTAGCCTTCGATCTTATGTTTGTGCATTGCTTCTCGGATGGAGGCTATTTCTCGCCTTTCTTCTAGTAGATCAAGGTTTTCCCTGATTCTTTCATCATTTTGGGAGGCATCATACGTTGCCACATGCTCCGTGTGTACAATTAGTTCCGAAGGGATGACCGCTTATGTTCCGTATGTTAGGCTGAAGGGGGTTTCACCATTGCTTGACTTAGGATGCGTCCTGTGAGCCCATAAGACTTGAGGGAGCTCGTCCACCCATCCGTGATGTCTCTGTTTGTAACCTCCACTTGTCCGTTACCTTGCGGGTGGTAGACGGATGTCCAGGATTGCTTTATGTTGAGCACTTGACAAAAGTCGTAGAAGACTCCTTCTGAAACCGCTTCCCATTGTCGATATGATTATGTGGGGCACTCGAATCGCACACAATGTGCTCCCACACAAACTTCTTGATCTCTCTCACATTACAGAGGCTAGTGGTTTAGCTTCCACCCACTTAGTGAAGTAATCGATCGCTACCAAAGAAGAATTTGACTCCTCCGGGCGCCAGGCATAGGCCTACAATATCGATGCCCCATTGAGAGAAGGGCCATGCGGATGTCACACTTTTCATGTCTTGCTTTGGCATTTTGGAGCGTTTGAGTGTATCGACAAGCTTCACATTTGAGAATGATTTGCCGCATCCACATGCATCGAAGGCCAATAGTAGCCCAACTTCATTATCTTGAGACAATCGGCGGGGTCTGCATGAAGACCGCAAGATCCTTCATGGACTTCGGAGATGATGCTCAAGCTTGCTTGGGGCCTACACATCGTAACTGGGGTGACAAAATGACCTCCTATAGGGTTTCCTATTAGCCAGTATTGTGGAGACTTAACCCGAATCTTCCTTGCTAGCTTGGGATCTTCGGGAGAAGACCACTTATCAAATATTCCCTTACGGAGTCATCCATGTCTCTCCTTCTTCGTGAATCACATCAGCAACCTCTTTGAGGACAATGGATTTTTCAGGAAGGACTTCCACGAGCACCTCTTTAGTGAGATGAGCGAAGGCCATTGAAGCTAGCTTACTTAGTGCGTCTGCCTTCTTATTTTGATTCCTATGAACATGTTGGATGGTGTAGAGTGAAGTTTTCCAGCATCTCCTTCGCTTTTTCTAAGTCTTGTTTGATGACGGGTGCCTTGCTTCATAGGAGCACGTCACTTGGTTTGCGACCAACCTGGGAGTCCACAGCAATGAGAGCTTTGACCTCCATATCTTTAGCTAATCGGAGTTACGCTAGCGGCGCTTCATATTCCTCCTCGTTGTTTGTGGCTTCGAACTCAAAACGAAGAGCATATGTATGCTCCTTCCCTTCAGGACTAACCAACATTAGACATGTTCCAGAACCGTTGAGCTAGATGCTCCATCTGTAAAGCTTCCATTCAACCTCGCACTTGAGAGAGGTTAGTTTTGGGCTCTTCCTTTCCTTTATCGGGTTTGGAAGGTGTTTACGCAAGAAGTCTGTGAGAATCGCCTTTAATAGAGTTTCGTCCTTTGAACTCTATTTCATGTTCTCAAGCTCAATAGCCCATTTAGCCACTCTCCCGACTTTTCGGGTTTCGACAAGATCCATTTTAGTGGCTTGTCGGTTAAGGACCAGAATCGATGGGCTCGAAAATAGCGTCGAGCCTCCTTGTCGTTGATTAAGGCGAGTATTAACTTCTCCAACGTTGGATAGTTGATCTCGCTCCTTGTAGGACCCCGCTAACAAAGTAAATGGGGATTTGTCGCTTTTCCGTTCCACCATAAGGACTTTGCTAACACTCTCCATTGAGGATGCTAAGTACATGAACAATACTTCGCCTTTGATTGGGGCTGTGAGTGTTGGAAGGATTTCGATGAACTCCTTCATCTTCTTAAAGGCAGCTTCCGCATCCTGGCTCCATTGAAAAGTTTTCTTGTCACGCATCCTTTAAATGTTTTGAAGAATGGTAGGGACACGTCCGCTCCTTTTGATAAAAATCGGCAAGGTCGCAAGCTTCCCATTCGTGCTCGCACATATTTTAGACACTTAGGGGCTTGGAGATCGGAAATCGCCTTGACCTTGGAGGATTAGCTTTTATCCCCGCAGTGATCAAATGCCCTAGGAATTGTCCTTCTTGACTGAAGGAGCATTTCTTAGGGTTGACTTCATATTAATCGCCCAAAGTGGTCAAACGTTTCACGTACATTGAGGAGTAGGTCCTCCTCCGTCTTGCTCTTGATAACCATGTTATCAACGAGGCCTCGAGATTTACGCCTATCTGTTTGTTGAAGACTTTATCTACGAGGCGTTGATAAGTCGCCCTGCATTCTTCAAACCGAAGGGCATTTTTACGTAATAGTAGACACCTTTGCTTGTGTAGAAGGCTATCTTTTCTTCGTCCTCCTTTACCATACGGATCCGATGATACCTTTATAGGCATCTAAGAAGCATTTTAACGAAACACGCCAAGGATTCCACCTTCAGTCAATTTACGGTAGGGGTAGCAATCCCGGGCATGCTTTGTTGATGTCGATGAAACCACGCACATCGCCACCTCCGTCGTTCTTTTTACCAAAGACCTTTGGGTTGGCCACCCAAGTTTGGTATTTGACCTCCTCGGGATGCTGCTTGTGTGAGTTTGTTAACTTCTTTGCAGTGCGGCGTTTCTCTCGGGGCAAGGCTTCTCCTTTTCGCTTTATTGGCTCAATGTGCTTGTACTCATTGAGTTTATGCTCCGTTCGAAGGACTGTCCATCTATCGGCAAAGTTCTGGAACCCCGTCATGTCGAATATTTCCAAGCAAAACATCAAGGTTAATGCACTGTGACTCGATGAGCTTTGCCTTGAAATTTTAGGGAGTTGTTTTCCTACTACCACCATTTGTTTAGGGTAGCTAGAGTTTACTACAACTCGTTCCTCTGCATCTGTACATCTAAGAATTTCCATCGGAGACTCCTCCGATTCCTCTCTGATCTTTTTGACACCGTATACACCCTTATCCGCTCCATAACTAGAATGAACAGTTCCTACTACGAAGGGAGTTTGGAACTTAATAGCAACATGTATTGTGGAAACAACAATTCCCATTTTTGCATAATTGTTCTCCCTATTAACAAATTATAAGGAGAATCGACCTTACGATGGCGAAAATGAGTGTTTCCAAGGGATAAGGGCCTTTGCCTATGGTGATTTCCAGCGGTACTTCCCAGGGGCCATGAGTGTTCACCGGAGAACCCTACTATTGGTGCCTTTGAGTCTACCCTCCGTGAGCGTATGGATGCCTTGAGCTTTAGGAAACAATGCTCATAGATGATCTCGCAGAGCTTCCACAATCCATATATGCTCGGTTTACCTCCTGTTTGAGATTTGTACCTTGATGATAACGGGTCGGTCAAGGTGTCTTCCCAATATGTAAGGAAGGTTATTTCCCTACGCTTCGCTCTCCCTACCTTCCTTCCTTTTCAAGGTGGTATCGGTGTCTGCGTACCATTAGTATTGGAGCTTCTGTTGGCGTAGTTTCCTTCTTGTTCCCTTCCATTCTCCTAGTTGAGTGTCGGAGAACTTGTCCTTTCCTTCTTGATGCCTTTAACCGGATGTGCTAGCTTGCCGGATCGTCTGACCTCTTGATTTGCTTCTTTAGTTCCCTAGTTATTCGTGTCATGTCCATGATCTTCATGGAAATGGCAATACTTGGACATGTCTCGGCCTTGCTCCGTGCTATCATCCGAGGTGGGGATCGAAAGACTTTGCGGCTTTCTCGGTGGCTAGGATCTCTCGAGGAGATTTAACCAAGTTTGCCAAGAGTCCATGGTTCGAACCTTTGTTGTAGTGAGTGAAGCGATCTCTTCTTCTTCTTGTTTTGGATCCTTCCGGAGGACCCTCTAGAGAATTTGTCGACGCTTCCTTTTGCTCTATCGGGCCCCGTTTGTCGCTACCTCCTTAGACTCAATCCAGGTTTAAGCCTTCTCAATCAAGGCCTTGTAGGTGTTGGGAAGGTCGGTGGACGTGAATTCCACCAAGCTTCGAGTCCGAAGGCCATGTCGGCAGAGATCCTCGATCTTCGTGTAACCCTAAATTTGCAAGGTTTCATCGGTGACAGTAACGAAAGCCCTCGTGCTTTCGTTGTCCCTTTGTTTGATGGTGTGCGGTTAGGTGAGTTTTGGTGTACTTCCTGGCGGCTAAAGTGTGTATGGAACTTAGCCTTAAGATCATCTAGACTCATAATGCTCCCCAACTTACATCCGTTCCACCATATTCGAGTGAGTCTCTCGGCGTGTAAGTGAACATGTGGCATGCTACGAGGCATGACCCACTTTTGCATTTTGATAAGCGCCTCGAATAAGTGGAGAAAGTTATCGGGATCGCCTTTCCCATCGTAGGTGCCTATGTGAGTAGGCATCTTTACACCGTCGGGTAAGGGGTGATCCTCGATCCACTTCACGAAGGTGTGCAAGCTCCGAGGCTTGATGCGATGAGGGTTGCATGGAGGTGGATAAGCAGTGTAGGGTTATACGGGTTAGGAAATGGTTGTGAGTAGGTAGGGTAAATAGTAGAGGTTGATCTGAAGGGTATACCCCCATTGATTGCGTAGGAACCCGTCCATAGGGCATTTCTTGGTAATTCGGTTGGGAGTGAACCATTTGGAGGGTAAGTGTTGTAGGTTTGAGCGGTGGGTAGGATTCATTCCCTAGGAGTAATGGCGATTCATGTTGGAGTATGGAGGTGGATCTCAGACACTCGAAACATAAGAGAAGTCTTGGAGCCCTGTCCTTCTCTTCCCAAGTGGCGACAAGAAGAGGGGCATGTTTACCCTCCGTTTCCTACTGGGTTGTTTCCTCCGTTGGAGTTCTCGCTCCTCCTTTCACCATGCATTCTTTCCTTCTTCCGGATTTCCTCGGGTCCTTCTTCAAACCCACCATCCTTCCATTTGACCTTCTAATGGAAGGAGAACCATTCGCAGGCCGTGCGCCTACCCAGATTGAGGTCCGCCCTGCTCGATCTCCTCGCCCTACTCCTCCTTGGGTATTCCAACTCCTCGCATTTCGAGATTGCGAACTGTCTCTTGTGAGCCCTTAGCAAAGAATCTAAGGCCTCAAAGTTTGCCTCAAGCAGGCGGGGCTAATGTCTGGAATAGGGTTAGCGGATGTTGAGGCGTGGTGCGGAGTAGTTTCAAGCGAGATCGTGTGGTAAATGTTGAGGTCATTATAGGGGCGAGATTGTCGGTGTTAGTTGTGGTGAGTGGGAGCGAGTAGAAACACGGTGGAGATGAATCTTCTCTTCACGGTTCCATGCCGGAAAAGTAGTGTAGTTGGTTGGGGTATTAGGACTTGGTGATTCTGGGACTAATAGTTGTGGTCCCACGGATGGAGCCACCGATTGTGCAAAAGATTGCACTACCGGGCTTCGATGAGGATCAAAGTAATGAGGGTGTATGTTCCAGCCAAGACTACTTTGTAACGAGAATAAGAAATACTAAGACACTACGTTAAGTGATTACGCGGTAGGACCTGCGAACCACCTCGGCGTGAGAGTAAGTATGAGTTATGGTTGTATAAGTGTGTGTAAGTAAAAGATGAGTGTGAAATGAGCATACCATAATCCATTGTCCGTCTAACCTATTTATAGTGGAAGAAATACGGTTAGAGGCACTCTTGCATAATTTCGGAGATCATGGGGCGTCCCATGATTGTGGGTAACCGCTAGGGTTAGTGGCCCACGTTCTCGGACTTGACGGGAAGCCAGAGAGAGAGGAGATCGAGGGTTTGACCAAGTCGGGAGGTTCCTTTATCCATTGTTCCTTCGTCAACCATACCCAGAAGGGCTTAGAGTGCGAATGGCGAATTCCCTAAGGTAACCTTCGTGCCAGCGAATGGTTTCACGCCTGTGGATATTTTGGAATCTAACACTGGCCTTCGATGGAAGGGCTTCGACACGTCTCGGAGGAGTGTCCTTCGAGCTACTCGGAGGGTACATCATCACTATGCATCGTATAATCCTTCACCTAGGATAGACTCTCGTGAACAACCTCCATGTTTAGAAACTATTTTTAGTGAGGCCCTTAGGAATACTGACCAAATGTGTGAAAATATTATGGTAAGCAACCAAGCATTAAACCATAAGTTGGATCAATTACGAGGTTTGGTTTCATCACTACCTAAGGAAATAACACATGACGAGCATATAGATGATGTAGACGTGATTGAGGATAAGGTGAAAAGTCTAGACCCACAAGGTATCCCACAAGTCCCACCATCATTTAAGGTGTACATACCGCACGTGACTTACCCGGAAGTAGTAGAAGAGACTTTAGGAATCCCGATGGAGGTAGAACATTTGAACCAAAAGCAACTAGAGAATATGGGTTTGAATACTTGTAGTCTCAGCCTTACTCTTAGTTCTAGGGAACTTCCTAGTGTTGATGAACCGGAACCTCAATCTTTACATAATATTCCATCCTTAGATATACATCTAGGAGACAAAAGAGGAACAGACCCAACAATCAACCAATTTAGTCCGGGTAGTTTTACGATGAAGGAAGCTGATTGTACAATAGATTGCACTACAAGGCTTCGATGAGGATCAAAGTAATGAGGGGTGTATGTTCCAGCCAAGACTTGCCTTTCACCTGAGAATAAGAAATATGAAACACTACGTTAAATGATTACGCAGGGGTAGGACCCTGCGAACCACCTCTGGCGTGAGAGTAAGTATGAGTTATGGTTGTTTAAGTATGTATAAGTATAGAAATGAGTGTGAAATGAGCATACCATAATCCATTGCCTGTCCAACCTATTTTTAGTGAATGAAATAGGGTTGAGAGCACTTCTGCATGAATGTCGGAGATCATGGGGGCGTCCCATGATTGTGGGTAACCGCTAGGGCTTAGTGACCCACGTTCTCGGACTTGACGGGAAGCCAAGAGAGAGGGAGATCGTGGGTTTGACCAAGTCGGGAGGTTCCCTTATCCATTGTTCCTTTGTCACCATACCCAAGGGCTCAGGGCTTCGGATGGCGAATTCCCTTAGGTAACCTTCGTGCTAACGAATGGTTTGGCGCCTATGGATATTTTGGAATCTAACTTGGGCCTTCGATGGAAGGGCTTCGACACGTCTCGGAGGTGTCCTTGAGCTACTCGGAGGGTACATCATCAAGCCCCGGTCGAAAGTGATGTATATGAGCAAGGAGACATTGCTTTCGACTTCATGCTTCGAAAAATACCATCCTGCTGTGAATTGCGTTAATTAGAGGATAAATGTGCACCTAACTTAGCACATTTAATGCTAAGTACTTATATATTGCCCGCTACAGAATCACACTTCCCAACTTACCGGAGACCAAAAGTCGTATTTATTCAAAATTTAAAATTTTTAACGGATAAGATTTATCCTTGGGACACGTGTGCGGTGCCTAAGAGATAAAAGAGAGTATAAAAGGGGTAGATGAAACCCTAACTTATTTTACTCTCTTCGTCTTATTTCTACATGCGAGAAAATTTCATCGCCTTCACTCCGAAACCAAAGGTAATCCTTCTTTCATCTTTGAAAGCTTGTTTGTTTTTTTTTAGAAAATGGATTCCACGTTTATTATAAAGCGACAAAAGTGTACATTGTCGCAAAAGATCTACATGATCACTTAGCCGATTACCCCATCCCACTAGAACACAAAGTGATGTTACCCAAACCTAATCGGGGCATCTTTGATGCTCCTCAAGGTTTAAATGAGGTGTATACACATGCATTTAGTCATTCGAACCTTAGGATTCCCACGCACCCATTGATATTAGAGTTTATGCAATACTACAAGGTTCACATCTCTAGGTTTAACCCTTTGGTTTAGCCAAGTGACCACATTCATAGTGATGTGCAAAGCATAAGGCTATGAACCAACATTAACGGTTTTAGAGGATTTACGAACTTGTATCCTGGGCAATTGTTAACTTTACCAAAAGGCTGAGCCGGATGCTCCAAACTTTGTTTGGGAGGGTATATACAAACATAACAGTTGGAAAGGTAGCTTTTTCTATGTGCAAGACACCATTGTTCCCTAAATATCCGGAGGCAGTCGAATAAGGAAAATATGTTTGACGAAAGCGGTATGATGACCCCTACCATACGAGGTGCGAAGGATCCTCGTTGTAGCGTTTGGCCAAATATCCTTTGGATGTGCAAGTGTTCCACGAAGCCATCTTATACATGGTTGGGATTGCCCGGAGTGGGAGGGTCTCCCAAGAAGCCCGTGATCATATACCAAGGACAAAGTATGTTTATCTACTTTTATTTAAGTAGGACCAATGTAGCGATATTTATTTCTTCTTGTTTCTATTTTGCGAGATGTCGTTTAGAAACTTCATGTACCAAGATTTAGATGAAGATTTAAGTTTTATGCTGCGGAGAAGGCGAAGAGTCTTATGGTGTTGGCTCTCCTTCGACATCCGTGAACAATAATGAGGTAGACACTCGAATCGGTCCCTATTGCATCGGCGCCCCCAAGTGCGTTGGAGGTCCATCCCAACTTGTTGAGAATGTTCTTGACTCGAGCGATCCTGCGGATGAGGATGTCCTAGTTGTAGGTTCAACGAGGATAGTGACGGGTTGAAAAGTAGAAAGGAGCAAAGGCCAAGGTCATTAAGTCTACCAACCGAGGAAGAATCCCTATTTGCCTTCGGAGGCGAGTTGTGAAGCGAGAAGAGTCTTCAAGGCGGGAAGTTTGTGAAGTCGACCTTGGTGCCGGATGAATCGGTGGAGGTGCATGGTAAGTTCCTCCTTATAAAATATGTGAAGTCATAATTGTTACAACTAACTTAGCCTTTATACATTCTATTGGTCGCAGCCTTCCGAAGCGAAGAGTTTCCCAATGCTTTGGCTCGTCACCGATTGTCGATCATGTCACCCTCCTCAATGGAAAAGTATCTTTGGAAAATATGTCCATTGAAAGGTTTTGTGACATGCATGACAATGGGGTTCGAGAGCGAAGATTGGATAACCACTTAAATGCCAAAACCGGAGAATTTCTTAGAGCGTGGTCAATTTGGAGGCTACGTGTGGCGAGATTGAGGAACGTTGAGAAGAACCCGTCGTCCAAGACCTTCGTGAAAAGGTAGCCCAGTTGTGATTGAACTCGGCAATATGAAGTTGGAAGAAGCCAAGGTCATCACTCTAACAGTCGAATCTGTTCTTGAGGCGAAATGTCTTTGGATTGGAAAGTGAGAAAGCCGAGCTCTGGGAGGTAGAAGTGAAGTTAAGGGAGGAAATCGATGGCTTGCGGATGAGGTATAAAATCTTGCAAAAGGACCGTCGGAGGTCGTTTGAAGGTGGTGCCTTACATAGCCATGGAGCTCTACCACGTTGATGAATTGGGAGCTCGGATGTGGAAGGTCATCAAATCGACCATTTTCATGGGCGGTGCTTGGCGTTGGAGGAGGTGCCAAAGCAGGTAAGCCCGTGGACCTTTCCAAGATTGAATACTACCGTCCCACTTGATTTGAGTATGATAAAGGCGAAATCGTTCGCAACCGTAGAGTACTCCTTCCTTGTTGAGGCTACCAAAGATCCTATGGCACCCCTCAAGACCTCCTTTCCAAGAAACCTCAAGTGAAGCCTACCACTCCCACCAAGAAGACTATGTCTACCAAGCTGTCTCGGTTCAACCATCCCCACTCCATCTCCGAAAAGCAGAATAAAGGCTGCCATGTCGGCAGTAATTTGGTTTCAAAGGGTGGCATGTACCCTTAACACAATTATCTTATTTGACAATGTTTGTCTTGTTCTCTAAACAATTTGAATGCTTGTGATGTATGGCCATGGGCCAAAAACAATTTAACTGGGGCTTAGGCTCCTCGTGCAGGTACAAGGGCACTAGCCCTCATTTTGAATGGTATGGTGTAGGGGAAATACCTCTACACACTTAGTTATTATTTATGTTTGTTTTGTTAACTTCTCGTACGCCATTTTTTCGACGCTTAAGTTTTACAACCTAAGGTTAAACAACCTCATTGTGTGTAAATTGCAACACCAAGAATATAATGACCAAATTTGATCATTGACAGAGGGTCGTGACCTACTCTATCTCAAATCCTTTAAGTTTTATGCCTTTGTATATATTTTTACAAGCGCCAAAAACTACTAGGAGAGTTAATGTGAATGTTAAAGTTGGCTTTAAATGATAAGGCATGTATTACACCTTGAGCCATTTTATTCGACATTGAAACTCATTAACGACTTGGTGAACAAATCTTTGTGTTTAAGAAGCGAAGCAAGATATTTGTGGAAATGTCTTGTTATCATTGAATTGGTAGGGAGGATTACATCATTCTTGAAATGAAAACTAAGACAACTACCAATAATGTTTGATTTCCTTGAGAAGCTTCTAATTACAAGAAAAAAGTAAAAGTACTTCTTAAACATAGAACTTTTGAAGGTTCGTACCATTCCATGTCATGTCGATGGGTTCTCCGAGAAGAGTGGCGGTTGTAGGCTCGTTGCCGTGAGCCTCGGCTACCATGTAGGTTCCTTCCAAGTTGGCCTGACTTTCCACGGTACTCGCTTTGCTTGCTTTGTTGAGGCGTATCACATATTATCCGAGCTTAAAAGTGGAAGGTCGACCCTTTGTTATAGTAGCCTTCTATCTTATGTTTGTGTATTGCTTCTCGGATGGAGGCTATTTCTCGTCTTTCTTCTAGCGGATCAAGGATTTCCATGATCCTTTCGTCATTTTAGGAGGCATCATACGTTGCCACACGCCCGTGTGTATAATTAGTTCGAAGGATGACCGCTACATTCGTATGTTAGGGTGAAGGGGTTTCACCATTCTTGACTTAGGGTGCGTCCGGTGAGCCCATAATACTGAGGAGCTCATCCACCCATCCATGATGAGTTCGTCCCACCTTTTCTCGATCCCTTTGACGATGTCTGTTTGTAACCTCCACCATTCCATTACCTTGTGGATGGTGAGCGGATGTCCAAGGCGCTTTATGTTAAGCCCTTGGCGAAGTCGAGAAGACTCCTTCATCGAGCTGCTTTCCATTATCGGATATGATGATGTGGGCACTCGAATCTGCACACAATGTGCTCCCATACAAACTTCTCTATATGTCTCCACATTACGGAGGTTAAGGGTTTAGCTTCCACCCACTTAGTAAAGTAATCGATTGCTACCGGCAAGAATTTGACTCCTCCGGCGCTATAGGCATAGGTCCCACGATATCAATGCCCCACCGAGAGAAGGGCCATGCGGATGTCACACTGTCATGTCCCGCCTTGGCATCTTTGGAGCGTTTGAGTGTATCGACAAGCTTCGCATTTGAAAATGATTTGCTGCATCCACATGCATCGAAGGCCAATAATAGCCCAATTTCATTATCTTGAGACAATGGCGGGGTCTGCATGGAGGCCGCGAGATCCTCGTGGACTTGAGGAGATAATCTTTGGTAGCTGCTTGGGTCCCACACATCTTAACCAAGGTGATAAAATGACCTTCTATATAGGGTTTCCCATTAGGCGTCTTCAGAGGACTTAACCCGAACCTTCCTTGTGTCACACCCACGGAGGCGGAAACACGAGTGTAACGGAGGAACATAAGCACAAGATAATAGAACATACCAACATTAAGATTTAAAGAAAGAGTACACCATTACAATACGGTTTAGCCGTCATGGCAAATATATTACAAAGTTTAGATTCCAAATATAGCGTTTTATTACATAACGATTTGTAGTGACAAGTGAAAACTTCATTATGCAAGACACAGTAGAAAAAGCTTACTAACGATCACACGAAATGCATGAGAGAAAAACGGGTCAACTATGAAAATAGTTGGTGAGTATACACGTTTCGCAAAATAAGAAAACTCGTAAGAAATATTCAAAGGTTTCGGTCATCGAAAATAGTCCACAAAGCAAAGGCATTGTAAATCCACTCAGTTCCAAGTTCCGCCCATACAAAACTTGCAACCTGTGTGTTCACAACCCATTGCACAAAATATAGCGTCTAGTTTATGTTCATGCACACGTTGCCAAATGAGGTCACAAAGCAAAGGCATTGTAAATCCACTCAGTTCCAAGTTCCGCCCATAGAAAACTTGCAACCTGTGTGTTCACAACCCACTGCCAAAAGTAGTATGTCTAATATTCAAGTATAAGTTGCGGGACATTGCACAATATAGCACCACGTATATAATAATGTATGCCGGGCAAAGCCCTAGAATAAATAATATCGTCCCGTAACATAGTGGACGAGAGGTTGGCCGACCTCTAATAGCGCTATCCATACTACCTACTAATAGGAGACTAACAATGCGAATGTCTGAGCGATTACATCATACAACTATTATATACAATTAAGAACACTCCGAATATGGGAGAATTTGCACACTCCACCAATAAGGCGAGAATTTTGAGAACGCTCCGTAACATAGTGAGGCGCTCGCTCCGGACCGGGAGGCTTTAGGATGAGCAGCTCCGTAACATAGTGAGGCGTTACGCTCGGGACTGGGAGACTTTATAGTGATGCTCCGAACAATGGAGACTTTATAGTGATGCTCGATCCTGGGAGACTTTAGGTGAAGGTCATAACACGTACGGTTCAATAAGTCCAAACAAGTCATAAGTTTATATTTAAGTTCAAGGATTTGTTTCAAGTTCAAATGTTCAAGTCAAAGAGTTCACAAAGTAAGAATCAATTCAATTCAAGTATGGTTCATGCATTTCGCCCCAAAAATATAGCAAAGCGGTAAAAGGGGTGTGATTACTCACTTGATGAATTGATGCGATGACAAAAGTGTGTACACGAAATGTAGTGTGAATCTCGGCCGACCTATTATGAATGATATGATACATAATAAGTTATGATGTAATGTTATGCATGCAATTCGGATGATATTTATACCACTTATGAACTTTTGAAAACAATACTTTTAAATCGAAAATATAATCTTTTAACGTCTTGACCATTTTTAAATTACTTCATATGTATTTACATTGAAATGATATCCGACGATAATCATTTAGTGATTTATTGTGAAATTATAACTTTTAAATCGTTAAATAATGTCGTTGAAATTTTCATGAAAGTGACTAATACGGCCTCTAAAAGCTAGTCGTAAAATGGTGCACGTCGTGCGTTAGGAAACAAACTCAACAGTTTTGGGAAGCTTGTATCATTATCTCAAAGTTTTAGTGTTTAAGTTTCCATCCTAGAGGTCTCGAACATAAAGAAAATAGAGGTTAAGTATGGTACTTTTAGTCCAAAATATAGTTTAAGGATGGTTTTCGGCAAAGTTTAGCGACCGTAATTAATTCATTACAACTCCGCTAATCAAGCGTCGGACATTTTGGAAAGTATACTTGGCGATCTCACTTTTACTAGAAGACATCACTTTATGAAAAGTTCTAAATCAATGTTAAAACAACCTTCAACTTGGTAACTAGTTTTGCCGCAAAACTTGCCTAATAGAAATCAAGTTAGTTTTTCTTATATGATAAAAGTTACGGCAACTTTTGTAGCGTGTATAATTTAATCGTTACAAATCCGTTTTCTACGTTTTAAAGATCCTTAACCGTATCAAGTATACTAACATATTTTGACAATTCGACATAATTTACAACGCCCAAGCTTCATTTTTGACTCGTACAAAATAAACAATGTTTCTTGAAATTCCGGAAAATTTATAGTTTTCGCGCCAACTTGAAAAATTCATAACTTCTTCGTTATAACTCCGTTTTAATCCGTTCAATGACCACGGTTTCGTTTTAAAGTATTTTTCTAAATATCTAGGCCAAAATTTTTATCTACTGTCAGATTTTCCAGATTTTGAAAATAAGGACAGACCCTTTTCAAACTTGTCGAAATGAGTTTTCTCGCCAAACTTATTCTAACCCATTCAAAAAACTCCGAAGCTATTCTAATCCTACCATACACCTTCTTAGGGTGTCATGGGTTCCTAGACATCACCAAAAATTATATATAACAAGGAGTAATTATAGGATGGATTATATATATTTAACACTTAAAACCTTAAAACCTTAAAAGTGGTATAAACATCACATAACTTGCATGTTTCTCAAATAAAATGATATGACCATAATAATGAATATGTAATAAAACATGAATATGAATGCTTACAAGAAATATGATGAGGTTTAAGGACAAAGGTTTTCCTAATCACTTGAGGTTTTATTGCAAAACCTATACAACAAGTGATACTAGAGTGTTAAATAACTTGTCTTGAAATTTTATGAGATGATCCTCCTTTGGTCTTATGGTGCGAATCTTGGGAGTGGAAGAGAGAAATATGGTTTTGAGCTTGTATTTCCAAAATAAAGTGAAGTGAAATGGTTTGAGTTAGTAGAATAATACATGTACCTAGAGATATTTTGCAATTCCATTGTGACTCATCCCTCCCTTGTCGACAAGGGAGGATAGTCCTCATTGATTGTATTTTTTTTTATTATGTATTAGTGTAAAATTTGTGAGGTTAAATGATAACTTGTATACACATTTGAGTATTTAAGGTAGCGTTAGTTAAAAATAAATTTCTACGGGTCAAGATAAAATATATTTAGGTCATAAAAATTATAAAAATACATTTCTTGCAAAATTTGAGTGATATAATAATAATCGTTTCGTATTTAGGAAAAACGTCGTAATTATATAAATACAACAATTTATATACAAAATAAATTTAAAACACTGGGTAAACTCATAATATTATTTTTATAAAATTAATATGAGTATAAAATTATATCGGGATAATTTTTGGAAATATCGGATCAATTGTTCAAAATAATTAATTACGCGATAACGTTTATTTAATATGAAAATTTCGCGTTTAATGTAAAATGCAAAATCATGCACGAACTAATATGATGACAATGATGTTAATGAAATATAGACTAAACCTAGTCTATATGAAATGCCTTGATAATTGTTCATGAATTCGTAGCTAAACCATTAAGGTTACGCGAATTTAATACTCGTAAACCTAGTTTACGATATACGATGAAATAATAAATGTGAGAAATGACCGGAAATTGAGAATTGTGACACCTTGCTAGCTTGGGATCTTTAGGGAGAATACCACTTATCAAATATTCCCTTATGGGAGTCATCCACGTCTCTCCTTCTTCATGAACCACATCCGTAACTTCCTTTCGAACAATGGATCTTTCAGGAAGGAATTCGACAAGTACTTCTTTAGTGAGATGGCGAAGGCCATTGAAGCTAGCTTGCTTAGTGTATACGCCTTCTTGTTACGATTCCTACGAACATCTTTGGATGGTGTAGGAGTTGAAGCTCTTGACATTTCCTTTGTTTTTCCAAGTCTTGTTTGATGACGGTGCCTTGCTTCATATGAGCACATCACTTGGTTTCTACCAATTGGCGATCTACAAAGCAATGAGCTTTGACCTCCATATCTTTAGCTAGTCGGAGGCTGCTAGCAGCGCTTCATACTCCGCTTCATTGTTTGTGGCTTGAACTCAAAGCGAAAAGCATATGTATGCTCCTTCCATCAAGGTGACCGACGTAGGCTGCCCAGAACCACCAGACTCGATGCTCAAATGCGTGTAAAGCTTCCATTCACTGTGCTTGAATGAGGTTGGTTTGGGCTCTTCTTTTTCTCGTCGGGGCTCGGAGGGTGTTTACGCCAAGAAATCTACGAGAATTTGGCCTTTAATAGAGTTTCGTCCCTTGAACTCTATTTCGTGCTCCCCCAACTCAATAGCCCATTTAGCAACCCTTCCAGACTTTTCAGGTTTTGACAAGATCTGTTTGAGTGGCTTGTCGGTTAAAACTGTGATTGGATGAGCATGGAAATAGCATCGGGGCCTTCTTGCTGCGTAGATTAGGGCTAGTATTAACTTCTCTAATGTTGGATAGTTGATCTACGCCCTGTGGGACCCTGCGACAAAGTAAATGGGGATCATCGTTTGTCTCGTTACGCCATAAGGAATTGCGCTAATACTCTCCATTGAGGATGCTAAGTACATGAACATCACTTAGCCTTTGATTGGGGTGTAAGTGTTGGAAGGATTTCGATGAACTCCTTCATCTTACGAAAGGCATCTTGACATCCCGACTCCATTGAAAAGTTTTCTTATCCACGCATACCTTAAGTGTTTTGAAGAATGGTAGGGACTGTCATTGCCGACAAAAACCGACTTAAAGTCGCCGACTTCCCATTCGACTCTCCACGTCTTTTAGACACTTAGGGCTTGGAGATCCGAAATTGCCTTGACCTTGGAGGATTAGCCTTTATCCCACAGCAGTGATCAAATGCCCTAGGAATTGTCCTCCTCGACACCGAAGGAGCATTTCTTAGGGTTGACTTCATGTTAATCGCTTGAAGTTGGTCAAAGGTTTCTTTTACATCGAGGAGCAGGTCCTCCTCCGTCTTGCTTTTGATAACCATGTCGTCAGCGTATGCTTGATTTACGCCTATTTGTTTGTTGAAGGCTTTATCTACGAGCCGTTGGTAAGTGGCCCTGCGTTCTTTAATCAGAAGGGCATCTTTACGTAACGATGAACACCTTTACTCGTGTAGAAGGCATCTTTCTTAAATCCTCCTTTGCCATCCGGATCGGTGATACCCTTTGTAGGCGTCTAAGAAGCATTTTAACAGGAAGCTCGCCAAGATTCTACCTTCGATCAATTTACGGTAGGGGTAGCAATCGCCGGGCATGCTTTATTGATGTCGATGAAGTCAAGCGCACATGTGCCACCCTCCATCGCTCTTTTGACCATTCTTGGGTTGGCTACCCGGTTTGGTACTAACTTCCCTTAGGATGCTGCTTGTGTGAGTTTGTCCACTCTGCGGGATGCAGCGTTTCTTCGGGGCTCGGCTCCTCCTTTTACATTTTATCGGCTCAATGTGTTTGTACTCATTGAGTTTATACTCCGTTCAAGGACTGTCCGTCGATCGACAAAGTTCTCGGTACCCTGTCATGTCGAATATTTCAAGCAAAAACATCAAGGTTAGTCATAGCAGCCCAAGAGCTTCTCCTTGAAATTTGCAGGAAGTTGCTTTCCTACTACCACGTTCGTTCGGGGTAGCTAGGGTTCTACCACTCGCTCCTCTGCATTTGTGCAACTTAGAATTGCTATCGGAGGCTCCTCAGACTCTTCTTTGATCTTTTGACACCATATACACCCTTATCCGCCCCATAATTAGAATGAGCGGTTCCTACACGAAGGGGTTTGGAACTTGATAGCGGCATGTATGGTGGAAACAAAATGCCCATCTTTTGCATAGTTTTTCTCCTATTAAAAATTATAAGGAGAGTCGACACGACAATAACGAAGGTGAGTATTTCTGTGCGGGATAAGGGGCCTTCGCCTATGGTGATTTCCACCGGTACTTATCCCAAAGGCCATTAGTGCTCGCCGGAGAACCCTACTAGTGGTATTTTCGAGCCCACCCTTCGTGAGCGTATGGATGACTTGAGCTTTAGGAAACAATGCTCATAAATGATCTCGCAGGAGCTTCCACAATCCATATATGCTCGATTCACCTCCCTGTTTGAGATTCGTACCCTGATGACCACGAGGTCAGTTGAAGGTGTCTGCCCAAGATGTGAGGAAGGTTTTTCCCTACGCTTCCTGACTCCCGTCGCTTCCTTCCTTTTCAAGGTCGGATGGTGCACATGCACCATTAGTCTTGGAGCTTACGTGGGCGTAGACTCCTTCTTGTTCCCTTCCATTCACCTAGTTGGGTGTCGGAGAACTTATCATTCCCTTTTGATGCCTTTAACGGATCGCTTAGCTATGCGGATCGTCTTGCCTCTTGATCCTTCTTTAGTTCTCTGCAGTTGTTCGTGTCGTGTCCATGGTCCATGGAAATGGCAATACTTGGACATGTCTCGGCTTTGCTTCGTCTTTGTCATCCGAGGTGGTGGATCGAAAGACTTAGCGGCTTTCTCGGTGGCGAGAATCTCCTAGGAGATTTCACTAAAGTCGCCAAGAATCCGTGGTTTAAACCTTTGTTGTATGGGTGAAGCGATCCTGTTCTTCTTCTTGTTCTTGGATCCTTCCCATGAGGACCCAGAGAGAATTTGTCGAAGCTTCATTTTGCTCTATCAGACCCGTTCTTATTACCTCTTTGGATTCAATCCAAGTGTAAGTCTTCTCCATCGCGCCTTATAAGTGGTGGGAAGATCGGTGGGCGAATTCCACCAAGCTTCGCGTCTGAAGGCCATGTACAAAACACGAAATCCTCGATCTTCGTGCAAACCCGAATTTGCAAAGTTTCATCGGTGTACCTCGTAACGAAGGCCCTTGTACTTCGTTGTCCCTTTGCTTGATGGTGTGCGGTTAGATGGGTCTTGGTGTACTTCTTACATTGGCTAAAGTGTGATCGAACTTAGCCTTGAGGTCATCTAGACTTACAATGCTTCCCAACCATCCATTCCACCATATTCTCGCGGAGTCTCGGGCGTATAAGTGAACATGTGGCACGCTTGGGCATGACCCACTTTGCATCTTGATAAGCGCCCTCGAATAAATGGAGGAAGTTATCGGGATCGCCTTTCCCATCGTAGGTGCCTATATGGTAGGCATCTTTACACCATCGGTAGGGGTAGTCTTGATCCACCATAAAAAGTGTGCAAGCTCGGAGGCTTGGCATAGTAAGGGTTGTATGGAGGTGGATAAGCAGTGTAGGATTATACGGGTTAGGAAATGGTGTGCATAGGTAGGGTAAGCAGTAGAAGGTTGATCTGAAGGATTTACACCGTCGATTGCGTAGGAACATGTCCATAGGGCATTTCTTTGGTAATTACGGTTTGGGAGTGAACCATTCGGAGGTAAGTGTTGTAGGTTTGAGCGGTAGGTAGGGTTCATTCTGGAGGGGGTAACCGACTCATGCACGAGTATGGAGGAGGGCCTCCGATATTGAAGCATATGAAGGGGTATTGGAGTCCCCATCCCTTCTTTTCCTAAATGAGCAGCTAGGAGAGGGGGTAGGTTTACTCCTCCATTCCCTACCGGGTTACTTTCTTCGTTGGAGTTCTCGCTCCTTCTTTCACCATGAATTCTTTCCTTCTTCCGGATCTCCTCCGGGTCCTTCTTCAAAGCCTCTGATCCTTCCGTTTGGCCTTCGATGGAAGGAGAACCATTCAGAGGCGGCGCCCCTCGCTAATGAGTTGAGGCCTCTCCTCTATTTCAATCTCTTCATCATACTCCTCGCTGGAGTATTCCAATTCTCTTCGCATTTCAGTATTGCGAACCTACCTTTTATGAGCCCTAAGTAAAGAATTCAAGGCTTCAAAGTTTGCCTCAACGAAGGCGGGGCTAATATCAGGGATAGGGTTAGCGGATGTTGAGGCGTGATGTACGGGAGTAGTTTCTAAATGAGATCGTGTGGTAAAGGTTGAGGCCGTTATGGGGGCGAGATTATCGGTGTTAGTTGTGTTGAGAGGGACTAGGGTAGAGAAACCTGGTGGAGGTGTATCTTCTCTTCACCTTCTATGCCGAAATGTAGTGTAGGTGGTTGGGGTTTTAGGGCCCGGTGATTACTGGGACTAATAGTAGTGGTCCCACGGATGGCACCACCGATTGTTCAATAGATTTCACTACCGAGGCTTGATGAGGATCAAAGTAATGAGGGTGTATGTTCCATCCAAGACTTGCCTTTCACGAGAATAAGAAATATGAAACACTACGTTAAGTGATTGCGCAGGGTAGGACCTGCGAACCACCTCGGCGTGAGAGTAAGTATGAGTTATGGTTGTTTAAGTATGTGTAAGTATAGAAATGAGTGTGAAATAAGCATACCATAATCCATTGCCCGTCCAACCTATTTATAGTGAATGAAATAGGGTTGAGAGCACTACGCATGAATGTCGGAGATCATGGGGCGCCCCATGATTGTGGGTAACCGCTAGGGCTTAGTGACCCATGTTCTCGGACTTGGCGGAAGCCAAGAGAGAGGAGATCGTGGGTTTGACCAAGTCGGAGGTTCCCTTATCCATTGTTCCTTCGTCGGCCATACCAGAAGGTCTTAGGGCTTCGGATGGCGAATTCCTTAGGTAACCTTCGTACTAACGAATGGTTTGGCGCCTATGGATATTTTGGAATCTAACTTGGGCCTTCATATGGAAGGGCTTGACATCGTCTCGGAGTGTCCTTGAGCTACTCGGAGGGTACATCATCAGAAGCCATTTACACACCCCCTTCACCTCACGTGACAAATTGCCACCCTAAGGGTGTGTATCGCTACTATCACCCGCACTTAAGCTTAAGTGTAGGAAAACTTCCCTTTATCCGTTAAATAAGGGTAGAGTCAAGCTCGTGACTCGAACAAAAACAAGCGCTTCTTGGGAGGCAACCCATGTGTATTTGTTTTCATTTTATTTGTGTGTCATATATCTTTTCATTATTGTATGTTCTCATGTTTGAATTTGTGAAAATTCTTTATTTTGTCTTTAACCTCGTCTTAATTATATATAAAGGTATTTTACAAAAGGGATAAGTGTAGGAAGATTACGTTTTAAAAGAACGTGAACATGAGAATTACAATTATTGAAAAGATATATATGTGTGTTTGTTAGAGTCAAATGCTTGTATCGAGTCATAATGGATGTTTTGCGAGAATTTTCTAGATTCTAAAGATATAAATTTTTCAAAATTTTTCCGAAAATCGAGACCGGTTTACGTCGGGATAACTGACGTCGGGATCGCAACTGAAGGCGTCGGAAGGAGCGAAACAACTTATCTTACTTTCTCGTTTTCGTGCTACTTATAAATTTTTGGAATTTTCCAGAAAAACTACAAACATCCATTCCACAAGCATTATATCTTATTTAAGTCTAGAATTACATCTTGTTGTGATTTTCTTTGTTCGGTTTGATGCTTTGGGTTGTCTGTTTTCTTAAAGTGTGCAGGTTTTATTTATCAAGAATATGAAACATAAGATTGGATGGAGCTTTTCACGCATACAATCTCCTTGGAAAGAATTTAACCACTACTTCATACACGGATCCTACCGAGCTAATCAGGGGAGTATTAGTTTCTTTTGTTTTTAATTACCTTCCATTATCATAACTTGATACTTTCGGGGAACATTGGGGACAATGTTCAGTTTAAATGTGGGAGGAAATAAAACGGGAACTTTGAAACTATGCTTATCCTTGACTATTTGCCTTGTCCAATATCATTTGTGTAATAAACCAAGAGAAATATCGGTAAGGGTAATTTTGGCACCAAATTTAAAATTTTTGATGACATGTAGGAGTGGGCCATTAGTCTTAATAAAGCGTCTCATGGATAAGAACTTATATGACTAGCACAAAACCCTTTACTACTCAATTTCCACCCCAAAATGTGAGGATCGCTCTTAGATTTGTAGGAATTAAAGCATTCATCTTTAATGCTTTGAGAGTATACCGGTAGTATAATAGATTCTAGTACTTGTTTTGTGATGCATTCCAAGATCGCTAGTGAGACAACACTTGTGTAATTAGGAATAACTAAATGATAAGGGGCATTAGGATAACCCTTGTTTGATACCCGTATTATAATTACTTCTTCCACATCGGTTGAGTAATTCCCCCACACCCTTGCGATGTACTCATCTTTAGTACACGATACCCTAGTTAACCCTCGAGCCTATCCTTTTCGCGGTTCTCGTGATGTTTGGTTTTGAATATCAATGAAGAGCATTGTTTACAATCCACCCCAAATGTACACCCAAATCGCCTTAGCCTACCTTGTATGCACTCACTTTTAGTGCATTATTGTTATCATACTAAACCCTTAGTTCAATTATCTAGTTACTTGCATAACTTGCTAAGTCGAGTCATATCCTTTGTACCCAGTTTTGGGACGATTGGGACTCATGGGTAAAGTTAAATTTTATGAAGTGACAGGAAGGAACGTTAAATTCAAATTCCCTTTATTTACGTAATAATGTACTCCAAGTGTTTTGATCTTTTCAATTCGGGTTAAATTAGTGTTAGAGTAATAAAAACTCAAGTGTAGGGATGTTGTAGGATCGTATATTTATGTTGTTTAGATGATTCGGGTGGTCTAGGATGGTGATAATACAACAAAGCCATGGTTAGAGAGATGAAGAGAGGAGAGGGATTACTAGAGAGAGAAATAAAACACAAAATGCAAGGTTAGCTTCACTAGTTCCAACCCTCTACCTTGGGAGGTAGAGGGTATTTATAGGTTACAATCTAAACGACCTCCGACGGCTGTAGATCGGTATCTGATTGGGTAAAGACCGTCCTTCCTCCACGGTGTTACTCTAAACTAATTTACGCTACTAATTAACTAATTAACTACTAAACAACGTAAATAACTACAAGTCTACGAGCTAACATATGCTAGACCATAATTGGGGTGACCGACACTGTCACATGGAATTTCCAATTCCTAACAATCTCCCCCTAAGGGAGGTCACCCCATGAAATACATTTTGCCTCCTAGCATTCTATCTTTGTCTTTAGTTCTGAGCTCGTAGACTTTAATTCTTCAAGTTCCACAATCTTTGTGCTTTAGCAGTTATTCTTCAAAGTCCAACTGCTTTGTACTTTAAGTGGAGGTCTTTGAACTGATCCACATCTTGATGATATTTGAGTTTTCTTTGAGATCATCAGCCACAGTAAATCTCTGGATCACCCTTTGTTGTGTTGCCTTCATGTGATGTTGTGACTTTCGGACCGACATGCTCACACTTTTGAATCATGACATCTTTGCATCGAGTAGCGGAAGCTTTCTTCGGTTCATGATATTTGCAGCAGCAGTAGCGAAGCATAGTATAAAAATATCGAGCCGGGTTATGTAGATATGCACTTGTCATGATGTTCTTGATTAAGTGTGGATCTTTGTGAGCATGCGGCTTTGAATTGACTTCTCAATATTGATCATCGCAACCGTCAAGTGTACCGCAAACAACGATTAGCAATAAAACACAAAAGTGTCTTTGGTCACTTTCGTCGAATTGAGGTACATGGCCCACGGTTCCCGTTGATCGATACAAGTATTGCCTATGATCGGTATAATTCGAAGAATCTCCTTGACGGGGTTTCGCGGTTGCTCTAGCCGTTCTCAAACCGGGCGTCTCAAAGAAGACAACACGGAGTGAGTGAACCGGTGAATTGAGATTCGATTGATGAAAAGTTGATTTGAAAACAATCGCGTATTGCTTGAAGAAAGAGTTTTGCAATATGACGAAGGTTTTATGAGAAAGATCAATTTTCAATTTAAAATACTTTTTGTATTTGAAAGAGAATACACATTCGATGTGCTAGAGAAAAGAAGAAGTTTGCACATCGAACAGTTTTTCCAAAAGTATTTTTTCAATCAAAGATACTTTTTGAGTTTGAAATATGAATACACATTCAATGTGCTAGAGAAAAGAAGATTTGCACATCGAACGGTTTTTTCAAAAGTATTCATCAATTCATTTCCTGGACCAAGGTTGATTCAAGAATGAATCGCCCCATTGTTTCTATCCAGTTGTCACAAGCTTGATCTTTTGGAAAGATCTCACATTTCACCCACCAAGAGCTTGTTTGATGTTGGTTCTAGAAGGATTTCCATCTTCATTGTGAATACTTAACATATCACTCGGATGTTCTGGTAATACCACAAGGATAATGCGTAGGACTCTTAATATATACTTACTTTTCACATTGTGTGAAACAACAAGTCTTCATTAATTTTGTGTCCTAATAAGATATTGTGGATGATCTCTTGGCTCTAGACTCAATTGTGCATTTTGGTTCCTATCTTTGGAGACTAGGGAGGGTCTCCTTCTTCAATATCAACAATCTCTAGAGAAAGTCGATAGATTATGTAGGTTCCCGTGAGAATGAAACAAGCCCTTTTAAAAGGAACTTGAGTAGCTTGGGAAGTTTAGTGCGGTCGTCCTTTGGGTCCATGACGTCTTGTCTTCAATACCGGTGTTACCTTAGTAACCACCAAGTAGCATATGTATTGAACCGGTTTACGCCTAAGGTTGAATTAATGAAGGCTATTTCTTTTCACCCTTTTCTCATTTATTTCTTTTCATTCTTCAATCCCTTGATGCTTACCGAGACTTCATTACTAGAACCTTGTTGTGTTTGTTCGAAGACTAGCTCTGTCTCGGTTGGCACTCTTCCCATATTCTCATTTTCTCCTTTTTCATCAAACCTAAGGACTCTACACTACCTAGTGTATTGTCCTCGGTAGATCCCTCCGAACTCTGGCGGGATCGTGGGAGCGAATACCTAACCTAACCATCCTTATAACACCATGCATAAAGTAAATTGGTTGGTATTTTGGTATTGTTCTTTTCTTCTCGAAACCAATTGAAAAATCATTTGGAAAATCAATCAACGTACTTGTGATATAATATCAAAGCATTTTGTACCTTAATTGTTTTGATCTTTTAGAAATGCTCCCCCTCAACATGTGCATATGATTTTTAAATTGTTTTGCACATGGAGGCAAGAGTTCTTTGAAATATATTCTTGATCACAATTTCCATGGAAAAAGCCATTTGATTTTCTTGGTAAATTCTCCCCCTCAATATGTGCGTAGGATATTTGAAAATCATTTTGCACATAGAGGCAAGAGGTTTTTGAAGTACTTTTCATGATTGCCAATAGAAACCATTCGCTCCCCCTCAATATGTGCATCGATATACGAAAGAGTTTAGCACATATTAGAGAGAACTTGCACATTGAATCAAAACAATCATCTTTTATCAAATTGCATATTAAATCACAAATTCTCCCCCGATAAAAAATATCAAACCATTTGAGATTTTGGATCCCAAGTGATTTAATAAGGTTTGGAAAACATGGGAGAATATGTGCCTGATTTAAAAGCTCTTCTGGTTTATGGTTAAATGCTCATCCACAATCATGTGCATTATGTATTTCAAAATCGTTTGGCACATGAAGGAAGGAGTGCTTTTGAAACAATCACCCTTTAAAACCGATTTGAGATTTAAATCACGATTTCTCCCCCGATCAAAAATTTCAAACCAATTGAGATTTTGGATCCCGATTGATTTAAATCATTTGGAAAATTTTGGGGGAAAGACGTGGCAAGATTTAATTTTGAAAAATGATGGATAAGGAACAGTTTAAGACATTAACGATTGTTAGTGTCAGGTATGATTGTTTTAAGAGATCTTTAAGTAAAATAAAACAATTTCACAATCAAACAAGAACAGAAAAAATTTCATTTTGAAAGATCTTGATTCTAAAGAAAAATCGTACCATGACATAACATTAAATCTTTAGATCACCACTTATTATTGTACAAACGGACTTTTATGAAGAAATATCGTTTGAAAATATTTTATTTTAAATCACTCTCCCCCTCAATCGATGACCGTAGTCGATGATTGAGTGACTTAAGTTTAGATAAAATGAAGTCCGGTGATTTCCAAAATTAATTCTAATTTATTTTCAAAGCCAATATTTTTCCATTTTTCAAAACAATATTATTCAAATATTGTTTAAAAAATGGTATCATGCACAAAGATACGTTAGGTGGTTGAGCTGCTTTTGTTGTTGTTGCTGGGGGGTTTGGAAGAAAACCATCTGCAGATGCAGTGAGACCTCTTACGTTGCATTTTTTCATGCCAACTCTCCATAGAGGTCAAATTAAGCTCCGTTTCTTCATTTGATGATAAAGAAAACCATCTGTTGATGCAGTGAGACCTCTTACGTTGCATTTTATCATGCCAACTCTCCATAGAAGTCAAATTAAGCTCATTTCTTCATTTGTCAACCCAAGATATAGTTACCCTTTCCTTTCGGCATCAATCATCTTCATATGTGGGATCCGGATCGGGGTATTCTTATGAACCATGATATCTGCATATGTTAGTGAACACAAACAGATATATGGTGGTCGACATCACCCAAACAGCAATCGACTAATAAAGGTCAATCCAACATATCAATCGGTTCATATAAGGCATGGGATATATGTGTTCATCAAACTATAATCATCTAATCCTAACAATCTTATCCTAGGCACCTAGTTCTTCAACGTAGGTTAACATCATTTTTCAGTTAAGCATTTAGGATAATTAGATAAGCTCGATAGATGATATAAATTTGAAAACATTCTCCCCCTCAATTAATGGCTCATTTTTCTGAAAAGTTTAAAAATGCTGAAGTCATTGATTGAGTTTTCAATTTTATAAAAACTACGAATCGGATTGTTTTAAAGCAACTCATTTTCCACCATTTTGTTAAAACAAATATTTTTGGAGAATTTTAGAAGGAAAAATATTTGAGTAAAACAATGATCCTTGACATACTTTCCTCAATTTGTTATAGGATAAGTGCGAGATTTTGAAAATTTGTTTAGCCTAGCTTTCCTTCTTTTGAAGAAGCGGGTTGATATACGAAATAATAGCAAACCATAGTTTTAAGCACGGGTTCTGATCAAGTAAGCGCAAGCCATTTGATTTGTGACATGTTTTGAAAAGGAATATTTACACCTACGCTCGAACTTCATCTATGGTCCGTGCCATTGTTGAATGACATTTCTAAGACCATGAGATGTTATCGATTTCGAAGACATGTCTTGAGAAAACATATTTTGGTATTTTTAAATTTTTCGATTTTATGGGTTTTGTTGGTTTTATATTTTCTATTTTCTTTTGTTGGTTTTATATTTTTGTATTTCGTTTTTGATAAATATTTCTGAGATAGAGTAGATGATATAGTTTAAGAAGATGATGATCTGAGTGCCGAGATAAGGATATCGAGCGAACACGTCGTAGAAGATAGAATTCATCATCTAACTTCCACCACCAAAGCTTAGAGGCTCCGAATAGAAGATAGAACTCGAGCCTTTGAGAAAAGAGACTTTGGCGACTTCCCCAAACCGAAAATCCTTATGTTGAGCGATTGAAACTCTATTTCAAGCTTGCTTTAGCCAGTGCACAAGGAAGCACACCATTATCATCGATCTTGTTCTTGCTTTTAAGAGCGATAGTCGAGATTCTTCGTTCGGGTTATATCATCAACAAGAACAACAACGTATCATCCCACTCTTTAAATTTCTTCTCATATTTCTTTTCCCTTTGAAGTGCAGGCGATCCATATCAAACGGTTGTCAAGAGACCACTTCCCCCAAGTAGATGAATTGATGCGGTCGGTCTCTAAGAATAATGCTCAAGAACTCTCCGAATACACATCATGCCCGAAGACGAGAAACTTATACCATGAAGTAGCGATTAAGTCCAATAGCCAAAGAATAACCCCGATGTATACTTTTCTC
This sequence comes from Chrysanthemum lavandulifolium, assembly GCA_022545495.1. Lineage (NCBI taxonomy): Eukaryota > Viridiplantae > Streptophyta > Magnoliopsida > Asterales > Asteraceae > Chrysanthemum > Chrysanthemum lavandulifolium. The sequence continues at coordinate 128,893,451 of CM040246.1, read as the reverse complement.
TCCTCAAAGAGAGTGTATGAAGCTCAAGAACCCGAAGTACCCGAATGCCCAAAGAGAATAGCGATAACATTGAAGAAGCGGGCGAATCACGATTATCTTTGTGGATGACAATCTCTGCGGATGTCAACTCCGGAATAAGTGATTATATCTTTGAATCGCGATTAAGCTCTCAAGTGAAACATTTGGCGCCCCAATGTACACAATTCTCTCTCCCGATGATTGCAATAACATCGAAATCATCACACACTTGTGTACCTCTTTTATCTTCATAAACTAACTCTTCCATCTCTTCCCCCACATAGTTAGAATAAGAACACTAAACGCCATGAGTCAAACATTGAGTTTCTCTGCGGTAATGACATTTGTCTTCTCGGGATATCTTCAATCACTTAGAAGTATTAAGTTCATCAATGTTTACTCGCGTTTAGTGCGTGTCTCCTTCCCCTTCTTGGTTTTGATGCTTGAATCGACAACACATAATAAGCCCGTATACTAGAAATGCATTGAGAAGAACACTTGAACTCTTGTGAGAATCGGTTTGATGAAGAATATGAGCAAGTATAATTGGGATTGAATCGATTTCACTCTCCCCAATTAGTGCTCTCCTAAACCGACAATCATTTGATAGCGCCAGATTAAGAAGAAGTCTTTAGATCGTTAAATGCAACTCGTCTTTAGTCTTCTAACATGCAGCAGAAAATGTAGAACAGATTGTAGACTCGACCTTCTTCTAGATTGTCGTTTGGGGATCAGAAAGTTAACATCTTCTTCTCACCACATGCATTCCTGTTAACTTGTATATAGCAAATCCCCTTAAATCAAATCCCTCCCAATCAAACAAGAACAGAAAGATGTTCATCAAGGAAATCAGCCCCGCAACTTGAAGCACTTTGTCGTTAAACTCATCAGTCTGTGAGAAGATGTCAACTAACGGCTCATAGAAGAAACTCCATGTAAAGATGACCCAATAAGAAGAAGCTCGGTTCTTACATGAGTTAGGAGCCGTATGACCATATATTCTCATATGTCAATCAACCATGAAAAATTATCACACTTCTTCTCCCCCTCAAGAATTGCATACGGAGATGCCATTCTTGATTAAGCAAGTGAATATCTTCATAATGTAGTCTCTTCATACTTTTCCCCTTCAAAGGTAGCATATGATGTCGCCATCGTCATTTTAATTGAGCAAATGGAATAAGAGAACAATCATCGGTAGTCTGGTTCACTTGATAACTGAAAGCGCGTGGAAAAAGTATGAAGCATGTTGATGAGAATGGTCATAAATAAGAAGATTTCTCTTCTTCTGAAGATAATGCGCACTGAAGCGTACACATTTCTTTTCTTTAGGGAACGAGGCTTGAACTGTTGTGTTCAAACGTCATAATCTCTCTTTTCATCATCTCTTGGCAAAACATGTAATCATCACCATTATCATTCGATGAGGCTCTTTGTTGTGACGGTGATGGAAAACCCAATATGATGAATTAGACCACAAGTAAACTAACTTGAACTCGTGACTTAAACTTGCACATATGTAACAAAGAGCGGTGCGAGACTTCATCCTCCATTGAATCTCTAAGTACTCTATACTCTTCATCCAACCAACCATCAAGTATAAGGCGTACATCACCTCTTGAAAATCCACAATTGAATGTGACCTTGAGCACTACAAGCGTAACTCCTTAAAGTGATAGTTATTTTGTGGTGGTAAGAGCCCGATTCCCCAAGCGGTAAAAGAAAAGGAAAAAGTCACCCAACAATAACTAGATTTCCAAGTCTTCGTTTTTGATAATAAGCTCGAACAAGGATCTTGAAGAATCTTCATCCAACCATCCCGATACCTTGGATACTAAGTACACTCGCGTGATATTTCACTTCAACCTCAAATAAATAATCGTGAATTGACCCGTTGTCACATCTTCTAGTTAAAAGCTCACATCTAGCCTCCTTTGATGTTTTAAGTGAACTATGATAATGGTTTTCATCCCGACCATGGTTAAAAGCACATAACCCCGTAAAACCATGTAATAACCAAACTGCCATGACTAGTATCCAAACACACATCCAATTCATGAAGTACACCCTTTTATCCCTTCTTCGAAGTAGAAACTGTAGCACCAACATCAGATAAGATCCCGAAATACACTTTCCTTTCTCCAGGATGTTTCCATCATTGCGGGATTTTACAATTCTATAGTTTAAACCGAGAAATAGTTTCTTTCGCGGGATTTTACAAAACCAAGAATAAACCGAGAGATAGATCCGAAAATGCACATTACTTTTACCGGGATTATTTCATTGTCACGGGATTTTACAAGTCTATGATTTAAACCGAGAAATAGATTCTTTCGCGGGATTTTTCAAAATCAAGACAAAACCGTAAACAATGTCAGCTTGAATGAGTTATGACAACTTTGGTTTCAGTGAATATCTTTTTTAGGGGAACATGCGGTGGTTCATCAACGATTCATTATCCAACACCAACAACATCATCAACCATCCAATAAACACTTTGGTAAACACATCATTCACGCATTCTGTCGGCTATTATAGTGACAACATGGTGAAGTAAACCATATATGCCAAACTTGAGCATGAAGTAAAATTTCCCAGATTTGTTACTTAAACTTGCACTAATCCTCGTGAAAAAGAAACGGTGTACCCAATGTACAAAACCTCTTGACGTATCCTCAACTGCGTGAGACACCGAAGTGATAGCTACGTTGTGGGTTAAGTGAGAAAGAATCACAAATAGTAACTAAATAGCCATGTCTTTATCACACTCTATAAAAGCCCAAACAAGTCATCTTCGTGGAAAGGTAGAAAGAAAGAAGACGAAATAAGTAAACGCGCCCAGAAAACCTGACTTTAAACCCAAATAAGAAATACCTTCCAAACAACCCCGTAGTCAACCTTGTTCAAATATCAATTCAAGCCGTGACAAGGTATTATACGTGAAAATGTATACACCAAAGTACCAAACCTCATAACATAATGACACGCATCATCATGCCAAATCTCTTATCATCAGATCTCGTAATTATAACTCTCATCATCAAAAACTTTGCAACAAGTCACATCATTGATTCTCATATAATCCAAATCTTGAAAATTCCATTTGACCCTAATCATGTGTACGAGCCAGACTTGGTTATTTGTGAAAATTGAGACCCAGTCAATAAAAGTCAATCCAATCATCAATTCCAATGTTCAAAAACCAAGTCGTCACACAACTTACTCAATCTCGATCAAAGCTCACAATCAGACATATGATTATCAAATCACTACTACTTATAATACACAAACCACTCTCTCTCTTAATTAATTTTCAGACTTTTCAGACTTGAAAGTGGTTAAGCATGATGTACAAGACATTAAAGCCCAAAAATTCAGACATACAACCACATATGCATAATATACAACACATTTATACACATATTAAATATAGAAACCACATTAATGCATCCAAGTACACACCATCATCACCATATATAACCCAAAAAAAAAAAAAAAAAAAAAAAAAAAAAACTTCCAACCACGCAACCGCAACCACATGCCACGGAACACATCTTACATTGCCCTTGTTGTGTTTTGTATTTTTGTCTTTTCGGTTGTCCTACAGTCTACCATAACCAACTACAGTCTTCCACGACAGTAGTGTCACAACCGATTTCAACCTAGGGTTTTAACAAACATATGACCTTCTCAGTTGACCACTGTGTTTGACCTCAGATCTACATCCTATTTCAAAAAAGAACGAAACCTCAAAGATCTCAGATACATGTTTGTTTGTTACAAAACATAATCTTTTAAGATTCAAAACGCCATCTCATCATAGATCTTAAAAGAAAAGAAAACATGCAACTTACCCGAGACCCGTGTATAGGATCTTGAAGCCAAAAAATATTTGTGTTCACGGGTTACTCGAAACCAAGAGATCAAAAAGTGTTCTTCATCTTTGTGTTGGTGCTTCGATTGAAGAAGGGTCTTTTGATTTGTTATTTGGTTTTGTGTAGTGTAAGTAAAAAAGAAAATGGTAGATTAAGTTTTGTGAAAGAAAGATAAGAGGGAGTTTGTTGACTGCGTTTGTTTTTAGGGTAGGAGTAAAATTATAAGTGTTGTAAGGTTAGGGTAGTATTACTTGTACTGGGCTATATAATTAGGCTATATAATTATTTAGCTGGTGGGCCAAGTATAAATATTTGTACTGGGCTTTGATTAGAAGAAATTATGAGATGAAAGTCTAATAAAAAAAGATTGAGATGAAGTATAATATTGTGATGACAAAAGACTTTTAACGAGAAAATAAAAAACATATTGTTGTCACGAAAGAAGACTTTTAACGAGAAAATATTATACTCACCCTAATGCAATTTTGTTGTCACGAAAAAAGTATAATAAAAAAAAGATTGTCAACCGTAAAACATAATTCTGATACTTACGAAGTGCCATGCATTCTGACGTGCGGATCACTCGCTAATCTAAACTAATATAAGTGGGAAATACGATTTACTAACACAGATTTGTAACATCAACTACCCATGACCATTAATTACTACTGTACGGCCCATCCAATCATTTGGCTCAATCCAAATCCATCACCACTAATGCTCTAAGCCCGATTCAAAAAGAATGCTTAACCTAATTTCTCGGGTATATATAAACACCTAACACACTCATCTATCTATTATTTTATTAATATAACTATTGAGTGCAATGACGAGTAAACCCCAAACATGTGAAGCATTAATTCTTGCCAACTTTGAGTTAGCGAAAATAACTTTTGAGGTTTAGGTGTCGTTCTGAAAGTAAGTCAAGTTGGCAAAAATGTCCTTAAAGTTTAAGTGTCATTTGCAAGTAAGTCGCTTTAGCAATTTAGCAAACAAAGCAATCACATTGCGTCAGCGGGTTTCATATTCGTTTATATACATTGGTCATTATATAAATGGAAAATAAATAAGAAATTATACATGTTAATGTAGCCTTTGAAAATGGTTATTTTGAATGTAGCCATACGTGTCGCTTTTTTTTTAGAACACGAAAAGCAAACGGAGCTTTTTTAGCAAACCATAAACGCAGGGCCGTCCCATTAATCGGTGGATGAAATTTTTGAGGGCCCTATACGAAAATGATATAATGAGGCCTTTCGTTAAGCAATATTATATATAAAGTGTCACCGTTTATAAGATATAATGCAATTAGTTATCTGAATGAATTAACATATCACTCGTTTAAATCTTTTTCTTCGTGAAAATATGTATACACGTCGTATAATTATTAACGGAAAATCTTGGGGTACAAAATTCGATGCCGAGGCGTCATTTCAGCACCTTGGCAAAGCGGTACCACGTAAGCGGACTTCTCTTTACTTTAGCTAACACTTAGAGTTTACAAAAAGTAAATTATGAGAGTACACTATTTTTAAATCAATTCACAGAATAAGAACTTGATGATAATAATAATAATAATAATAATAATAATAATAATAATAATAATAATAATAAAAAAGAGAAGCAAACTTGTTAATACTATTAAATGAGGGTTTTGCTGATGTAATTTTGCTAATGTGTCATGTGATTATTGGCTAATACCATTAGTGATGATGTCACTTATGTGTCTTCAAATTTTAATTAAAAATTAATAAACTTAGCATAATAACTGCTACATTGGAACATGAGCAGCCCTTGAAATGCTGCAAATCTTGAATTGCTAATTTAAAATTCAAATTCAAAGCATCCTTCCTTTTGATTATCCAGCTAGGCAGCTACCCCTCTTCAACTTGCTTCATTTAACTCACTTTAACCATGTCTCTTTCAAGTTTCTTCACCCATCTGAGATTTTATAACTTCAATCGATTCTAAGGTACGAATCGATTTTGATTGTAATAGATACTGAAATCCCTCTTTTTGATAGATTCTGACTTTTCCGGCGTTGGTATGTAGTCACTAGGCTTTAATCGGTCTTTTTCTGCTCATACTTTTATTTACTGATGATTCAAATCTTTATGTTTGGTTTTACTTTTGTTTTGTCTTTTGTCTTTTGCTGATTTTTTTGTTCGAATCGTAAATTTGTATTTTGTTTCTGATTGTTAGGTAACATTTTGGTTATGTTCACCACGTGTTTGACAATTTATTTCTAAAACTTTGACATATAAGTCACTTTATATTTCATTTGGAATGATTAGGGCACAACATTATTACTGAGTTTGCTCAATTATCTAAGTCTATGCTTTTTGTTTCTGTTTAATTCTCTTAATGATCTTTGAACATGTAGTTTTGCTGCTGCTTTTAGTTGTGATTTTGGTAGTGCCTGTAATGTGTTTGATTAAATGCCTAAAAGAAACTTGCATAAATATCCAAGTGTTTGTCGATATATCTCTCAATAATTAACATTGTTTTGAAATTGGAAACTATTGAAGTTCATCTTCTTTATCCATATTATACAATTTTAAGTGGTTTCAGTGTGTACCAATAGGTTAATGACTTTGCGTTTGAAAAATTATTACTGGATATTATAGTGTTGTCTCCTACGTTGCCACTAGGTTATCAATATGCTTCATTTTGAGTTTGCATATTTAAAAATTGGTTTATGACTTATAAATATTACGTAAAATTCTGTATACTTTTCTTTAGATTGTGCACAAATTTTTGTATAACATATCAGTTTTCATGAACTTCTTTTAGTGGGGATCATGGCCATAAGAAACCTATGTGTATTCAAAAAGTGAGTATCTTCATGTAGATAGATGATGTCTTGATAGTTGGCAGTAGGATTGTATATTTGCTTTTTGTTTCTTTTAGGTGCCTTGATAAGTAAGTTCTTTGGGTGGGATAGTTTTTATTTAAGTATTTGTGGCAGACTTATGAACAAAAGTTTCAAGCAATTGATAAACTCTATTTTTGAGAGAAAGATATGCAAAGAAGAAAGAGTTTGATGATCTCCCAAAATATATACCTTTTTGGGATAGTGATCTTAGTATGTATATTATTTTGTTCACATCATTTTAGTATTTAAAATAAAGTTGGTTGATGTGTTTTGTTTATTTATTGGTAACCTAATGTTTGATGACACGCATGCATTAAGAAATTTTGAAGTCATTTTACATTATAAGCATGTTTTGATGTAATCTTAGGAGATTGCTACTTACAGTGTATATTATTAGCTTAAGTTACACTATTTTTCATGTAATCCTAAACTACAAGTTAATAAATAATAGCTCTCATTGATACATAGTAATCTTAGAATATGTTTTCAAAAGATATTTAGCTATTGCAAATCTGATGGTGAAAAGCTATTACACATATACGGTATAAGTAATTATGGTGTAATCATTTTATGATAGTAGATTGATTTTTGGGTTTTCTTCTTCATCGCTTATATGTAGTGCGAACAATAGTTATGTTTTACTTCTTTACACAACCTTAATATGTTGTTTTATGGCGTGGGTAATTGTTAGTAGTTGTAACTTATCCTTTATAGGAGGTTCTAAGGTAAAATTAATGTTTTAGTATAAATGTTTGACTAATCAGACATTAGTATTCTTTATGGTATTTTCGGGGTTGGGTCATTGAGAATATAGCTATTTGTTTTGGTTTGGATTATTGGATTTTGGTTTCAGTTTGATTCTATTACAATTTTACTTACTTGCATTTGGCCCTTTGGTTGATCATAGTGTACTGTAGTTTCTTGATACAAAAGAATGCAGTGTACTTTTTTGTTCAATATAGTGGCGCTTCAATACTCAGTTGGTAATTGTGGTGAATATGCATACTAAACTGCAACCTTTTGTTGTTGTTTTTTTGTATATTGTGGCAAAGAGATGAGTAGCCGCGCCGGTGGGTAAATTCTGATTATGAAAAAAAATAAAGGAAAAGCTGGTTCGTTTAAGTACACAACAAGCTGGTCCTGGTGTGTTTGGTTGGTCAGAAAATACGAATCCAATAGGTCACTTGACAACTTTGGTTTTTCTACGAATGGTGAGTTTGTTTATGTATATAAGTGGATTAATAAAATATGCTCTAATCATGTTCTTATTCAGGATAATTTTTCATGTTTCTGGTTTCAAGTAAACTTAGAGGCTTACAACTTCATATATAAGAAACAAAAAGAAAAAAGAAAGAAAAAGAAAGAAAGAAAAGTTTCCTTTGTACGTGTTGAACGATTTGTGAGTGAATTTCAATGTTAAAGAGGTGTAGCTACATATTTTGTTGGCACCCATCAATAAGCAATTGTGAGTAAACTACTGTGAAAGACCCCTTTTTGTTAACTTTATGAGAAGTGTACTTTCTGTTACTTTGTTTCGCCTTCATTCTTGGTGTTGTTTTAAGTTATTTAGCCTTCTAAATATTATTTACTTGCATCAAGTGATGGATTTTGTAAATTTAATGATGATGCATGGTTGTCTGATATTGGCTTCTACATAAAGTATGTGTATTGTTAATTGTTCAAGGAATGTATTAGTTTACGCATAGAATTGGGAATGAGTGAAAGTAATGCACTAATGCTCTATAGTGAGATATTTTAGCTATCACTTGCATACTCCATATTTAAATTTTCCAATTCTTGATGTTAACTCACTCTATTTTCCAGTCTTATACAATTATATTGCAACACAACTTATAATTTTACCTACTTGGTCTTATCTTTTAAATACTCTATGGTACATAAAGACAACTATAAGTTGTGCTCTTCTTTTTTGTGTATTGCTTTACAAAGCTGATTTTTTTTAAGAGAAAATAAGCCATATTCGTCTCCACGTCAAAGAGTCATTGATTAAATAAAAAATTATTAGATAACTTTAATGATATAAACAGTTAAAACAAACTAAATTTAACCGCCCGTGTATTACACGGGTCTTAAACTAGTATCCTTAAAATCTCTCATCTAACCCTAATTATCCACACAAGTCGCCTCCCATCTTGAATCTGCTCACTCATCTCATCTCATCAGACACTTACAAATCAAATCACAAACCCACCATTTCTCTTCAAATCATTTGGACAAACACACAGAAATACCCTTCTTACTTTAGAGCACGGATCAAGAACCCACGAAGAGGAGCAGCAAGATCTTTATATACGAACCTAGGCAGGTATTTGATGTTTTAATCGAACAAAATGGTGGGGGTAACATATTTGTTATTATTCCACTTTTAAAGTTTCGTATAAATGAAAAGAAGTTAGACTTCTCATAGGATCTGTGATGAAAAGTTTGTTTCAGCAACTATCTTAGAGAAAATTAAAGGCAAAGCTGAAAACTTTCTGAGATCCATCAATCTTTTACATCATTGTTAAACTTTAGTCTTGATTAACGTTTTGTTTAAATGATTCTTGTGTCCTAACGAATCAAAAGAAGTGACTATAACCATTGTTATCAGTCATTCTGTAAATATTCAAATATAACATGACACAAGTCTTCAGAGATTCTTATACAAATTAGAACGAGGATTTGTGATGAGTTGGTTGATTAGGATAGAGAATATTTCATAGAAGTGATAAAAGTGTGATTGGTTAGATAAAAGTGTGATGGATTAGATGATTAAGATGTAGCGTAGAAGTGATAAAAAATGATGAATGATAAAATGATATAGTGTGATGAAATGTTTTTCAATTTCGAGTCAACTTGTTAATCTGCCATCTCATTCATTTGATCTTAGACATTAGTTGGACATGATGCTGTTGTAGAGACTAACGATGAGTCATTTTTGGGTCTAATTTTATTCGTGATATGCTTTGTTGAGATGGTTAAGTTTGTCTTTGATTGAAGGTGTATATATGTTGTACCAACTGTGGATCGAGAGGTTAAATGATGGTTTGTGTGTAGGTTTAGACATGTGGTTCGTATGTTGATGTTGATGAATGTGATGAATATTGACAAGTCGCTTTGACACTTTTGACCATAAAATTTGACAAGTCGCTTCTCAAACATTGAATCTGGACAAAGTGACAGCTTGCATACCAGTAAAAGACAAAATGCTCAAAAGCATTTTGTCACAACTCGCTGGACCATTAACACAGACAACTCGCTAAAAACAAAAATTCAAAGCGTTTTATCACAACTCATTGGACCATTAACACGACAACTCGCTAAAAGACAAAAGCTCAAAGCATTTTATCACAACTCGGTTAGAAGAAGCACTCATCAAAACTCGGAAAAACGATATAACAAATACTCTATGTCAAAAATGATTACACCAACAGTAAAATAATCATTTGACATGCTTTTCAAACTGTTAATAACTTATTCCACACACTAACATCGAACAAACCGCATACAAGAACCACTAAAAACCCATGAGAATCATCAAAAACAACATAACCTTGGCTCTGGTACCAATTGTAGGATCGTATATTTATGTTGTTTAGATGATTCAAGTTAATCTAGGATAGTGATAATACAAGAAAGCCATGGTTAGAGATGAAGAGGAGAGGATTACTAGAGAGAAATAAAACACAAAATGCAAGGTTAGCTTCACTAGTTCCAACCTCTACCTGGGAGGTAGAGGGTATTTATAGGTTACAAACTAAGCGACCTCCTAACGGCGCGTGGATCGGTGTCGATGGGTAAGGCCGTCCTTCCTCCACGGTGTTACTCTAAACTAATTTCGCTACTAATTAACTAATTAACTACTAAACAACGTAAATAACTACAAGTCTACGAGCTAACATATGCTAGACCATAATTGGGGTGTGAAACACTTTCACATGGAATTTCTAATTCCTAACAGATGTGCCTATAAATCCCTATTTATTTCATGTTATCATAGAGGATGGTAGAGTAAAAGTGTATGAAAAAAAATCGAAGAAAAAGAGTATGAAAAAAAATGGAAAAAACATACGGGCTACCATCCTACATCTATCTTTAAATGTATGTTTGTTTGTTTCAAAGTTATCTAGAGTTTAGAGTGTCGAGTCTTGACTTAGCAACGCCATTCTTCTCATGCTTGTAACATAAAGATTTTTGACTTGCCACCCCTAAATTGCCTATCCCACCAAACCTTTTGTTTGCCTACCGTAAGCCTAACGTTACAACCCTTTAAAAGACCTCTTGGATAGTTTTTCCTAGGTGCTTACGCCAAAGCGATGGAGGTTTGATCTAGTCTCAAGCATATGGTAATCTATGTACTAGGACCGGTTAATGAGTGTTTATCTTCCATTTCCAACTTTATATATTTCATATACACCCGAGAGATGAGAGTATCCAAACACCAATTGTGAGGTGCTAGTATGTAATTTCCTTGCTTGTTATGACTTTTGCGGGGATTATACTTGTTGTGAATTATTCTAAACTAATGCTTCATGACCCCTAACTTATAAATTGACTGACCAAAAGCACATTTGCTTGAGGACAAGCAAATACCAAGTGTAGGGTTATTTGATAAGGATTTAAAAGGTACACTTTTGAGGTCATTTAAGCCCTTAATCGACCACTTTTATATCCAATTCTTGCTAATTACGTTCCTTTTCACTTTTAGGTCTCTTGAAGGCATAATCTTTGGAATGGCGTTTATTTGGACGAAAAGGCGTGAATATATGAAGAAAAAGGCTAAAGTCAAGATCAAGATACTCAGTGCTGGAAGTGAACCCGGCGTCACGGATAAAGGCGATGTCGTCGCTCTAGTTCTGACGGCTCGATGGCGATTTTGCTTTTGTGTTGTCACTCTTTAAATGCGATCTTTGTCGCTCACAATTGCTGACGGCTCGATGAGTGATTTTGCTATTTTGCACCGAAGTTGTCACTCTTTGGGTGTGGCCGCCACCCTTGCTTGACGGAAAATCGCCTATAAATAGAACATTATAACTTCACTTTTTGTAAGCCCCAAACCTAAGTCCGATTCTAGGGTTTAAGTAGGTGTTTTCCAATGAACTTAGAGGGTTTCAAATACTCTATAAACATCGTGTAATGGTTTGTTTGTTAATCCAATCCTATGTTATGTCTTGATTATCATAATTGTTGCTTGCTCTTCATTAATTATGCTTGGCTAATTCACCTAGTGTTTGCTTATGGTTGTATCAAACTTGTATATAATTAATTAGATCTTATTGATTTCTTAGTGATGCTTGTGTCTATCTTCATCATTAGGGGTGTGACAATTTCAATGAGTCTAATTGGTTTAGTTTATAATTCTTGCATTCTACTGACTCTTGTTTAATTGGTTGTCGCACTATATTAAGGAAAACTTGCTTCAATCGTCGGGTTGTGAGCTTGAACTCTTAAATAGTGATCTATAGCCCTAGAGTGCACTAGTTGGCTTTCGTTGTATTTATTGCGTGAGTTTAGGCTCATAGAATTAGGGACCATTGGCACCTCCCTATGAATAAAACATGGAATACACGCACCAATTAAAACAAGGATGTGACAATTCAGTAGATAGAATTGGATAGCTAACAAGGAGTAATGCATCATATGTAGATACGCTTCACGTTCCTGGTATACCCCTAATTTAGTTAGTATCTTTTGGGATATTTGACTAACAACTAATTCCACCCTCCCCTTCAAAACCGAGATATTTTAATTCATAAAATATAAAATACAAAATAATCATCCTTCACTTTTAGACTTAAATCGACATACACTTCACCCTAACGACACTATTCCCCAGAGAGCGATATCAATACCGAGGCTTACCTAATACTACACTACAGCGATTAGGTTCATTTGCTGGGGTGTTGAAAAACTTTCTCGACGAAAAAAGTTCCTTTGACCTCGAACGCGCGTTGTACGCGTATCAGCACCATATACCAATGCCTTCAACACCACACACTATGGAGGGAGAAAATAACTATCAACAAAATGCACTTCAGTGGTCTTGATGATGATAAAGCTTAGCAACTCATGACCTTGAGCTTGCACGTCTTCAAAATGTTGTGATCTCGCCTTTAAGAGGAACCTAGAGAATCACACAAAGATAAAACTACATAGAATGATCCTTTGGATTTGTGGTTAGAGGTTAGAACATAGAGAGAAATTATGTCTAAAAGGGTTAGTGAGCAGAGAGAAATGGCTCACAATTTATAGGCAAAACAAGCCTACTATTCCACGGTTCGGTGGATCCTCACCCATGGAATCCGGCGGTGCAATATCGAGGATCCATTTGTTGGTCATCTTAGTCCGGATTTTGGGTTGCAAACCGGGTTACGGGTTATGGGTTATGGACCATGGGTCATGGTCTTTGGATCATGGATACCCAAACAAGATACAATGTACCTAGTCAATAGGTTATGGATCTTGGGTCATGGGTCATGGATCATGGATAATATCCAACATGACTTCATGCATGATGTCATGCAATGGGTCATGGGTTATGGATCATGCTCCATGGGTATGGGTTATGGACTTTGGTTCTTACCCAACAAGATTCATTGTACCTAGTCAATGGAGCATGGGTCTTGGGTAATGGGTTATGGACTTTGGTTTTTACCCATTACAACATCTACAAAGTACATATACATTTTTATAAAATGTAAGTAAACAATATTACTTGTAAGTGTTTTATAAAAATGGCTTTGGTTTTATATAACTTATTTATCTAAACATGTTTTGATGGTTTTAATATGTTTAGTAAAAGTGTGTTAGTAAACTATTGGCTCAAAGATTTTACGTATTTTATTTATTTCGTTAAAATGATTTTACGTTTGTTATCGACAAAACATTAGAAGATCGTAAAATATGAATAAACGTTTTTATGGTTTATTTGTATTAACATCTTATCATCTTCCACTCGGTGATTTGATTAACATGCATCCAGATGCTCCCAGTCCTCAAGGAATTGTGGGTCCTTCCACCGAGCCGCCCGAAGAGAACCATACTGGGGCCATAGTGATTACCCCGTTTGAAGACACCACAACTGACAACCTGTTGTCATGATGTTTTTATTGCCATGACTTTCTATTAACTATTTGAGCTGCTTGTGGCTAGACATTATGTAATTCCGTTGCACTTATTAACGTTTTCATGACTTGACTTTTAACTTGTTGGATAATTTCTTTGACTTGCTGGAAATTTATTTCCTCTTTTTATAATATTAAATTTTGACGCGTATTTATTTAATTCCCCCTTGGTGACTTTGCACCGACGATCATCCTAATGCCTTTGCATCGATGTCAAGCGAGTAATTTTGGGTATCCGATCGGTGTTATTCGACTTCGGTGATGTTGCTTGAACATCCGACTAACATGGCTTGGGCATCCGTATGGCATTGCCATGGGGCATCCGCATGATATTACACGCGGGCATCCAAATTTAGTCATCCAAACGGTGTTACTCGGGCATCCGACTGATGTTACTCGGAAACACTTAGTAAATTATTTATATCTCCAACAGGGGCCAGCTGTTGGATTGGATCGTGTAAGTTTCTTTTCATATTTAATCATGTCGGAAAATTGCCTCTCCTAATACCGTAGAGACGGTTGCGTTTCCATTAAAGAGAGTTGTTCTTATTACATCGAGTTAGGAATTCTAAACACAATTGTAACTATAAAAAAACAGTTCCTAAGGTTCATCGCGTGCCAGGTGCGAGGGACCTCTTTGTCTTCCATTATCAGCAACTTATAAGAACCATTGTGATGCGCTACCACCACTCGATATGGGCCTTCCCAATTGGGGCCTAGCTTTCCTTGGTTTTCCACTCGACTTGATTCATTCTTGCGGTATACAAAATCTCCAACTTTGAATGTTGTTGGCTTAACCCTTCGGTTGTAATACTGCTCCACCTTTGACTTATACTTAGCTCCTTGAATTGCATCAGTTTACCTTCTTTCTTGGAGCAAATCCAGGTTCAGATGTTATTCCTCCTTGTTCTCGTCCTCTCAGGACATCAAAGTCCGATGAGTTGGCATACCGATTTATCTTTGGAATGACCGCCTCACTTTCATCGTGAGGCCGAACGGCGTTTACCATTACTTGTCTTTAGAAGTTCTTTGTGCCACAAAGACGTTAGGAAACTCATCCACCCATCCGAGCTGTCTCTTCTTAATCTTATCTTGAGCCCCGTCATCAAACTCTTGTTTTCTCTCTCCACTAACACATTCGCCTGCGGGTGTGCCACCACAGTGTTCATCTGCCTAATATTCAACTTTTTGCACTAGCTTTTAAATAGGTCGTTGACAAATTTAGTACCGTTATCGGTCACTATTACTCCAGGTAATCCGAACATGTATACAATATTTTCCCATACAAACGTTTTGACATCCTTTCCTGTGTTCCGAGCTAATGGCTTTGCTTTGATCCATTTTGTAAAGTAATCAATAGCGACTATAATGAAATTTACTTTGCCTGGTGCTTTTGGAAGAGGGCCTAAGATATCCATTCCCCACTGATAAAAAGACCAAGGTGCCATGATGGAAGTTATCAGGGTCTCGGTAGCTTAGGCACCGGTGCGTGGATTTGGCAAAGTCGCATTTCTAATCTCCTCCCTCACATCCGGTTCATGGTAGGCCGGTAATAGCCTTGTCTCATTAGCTTAGCAACTACCGACCTCGAACTTCAATGCATACCGCATGCACCTTCATGTACCTCCCGGACTATGTAGTTTGCTTGCAACGGTCCCACGCATCGTAACATAGGTCCCAAGTATGATTTTTTTGAAGAGAACTCATCCCTCTATGATGTAGTGAGGGATTTGTATCCAGAGGTTCCTTGCTTCATTCGGATCTTCCGGCCATACTCCTTCCCCCAGGCACTTAATTATCGGTGTCATCCAATTGTCCTCTTCTTCTTCTACAATGGCACACACATCTTCCTCTTCTACTGATGGTTTCTCCAATACTTCTACTAAGATCTCATTGGTTAAGTGGTTGAAGGCCACATAGGCTAGCTTGCTCAAAACATTTGCCTTCTGATTTTGTGACCTCAGTATGTTTCGGATCTTGAAGCTCTTAAACACAGCGATGTATTCTTTTGCCTTAGCTAAATATCGTTTCATACTCTCTTTGGTAGCCATAAATTCCCCATTGATTTGGCTTGCAACTAATTTGGTGTCAACCCGGACGTCCAAAGCTTCAATCTTCAGATTTTCCGCTATTCTCAGACGGCCAGGAGAGCCTCATATTTAGCTTCATTGTTTGTGCTTTTGAAGTTTATCTGCAGTGCATACGTAAGCTCCACTTGTGAGGGTCCAATTATTACTAGACCTGCTCCTGAACCCGCCTTGTTAGAAGCCTCATCCGTATACAGTGTCCATCGACTACCCTCAAAGTACCTCCTCAGCCTCCTAGAGGCGTGCAATAAACACAGAGCTAGATTTTCTATCGGTGCGTAGTTCTTTTATGCATCATGTAACGTCCGACTAACATAGTGTACCGGTAGCTGCTTTCCTTCTATATCGACAACCAAAACCTTGCTCACAGCGCTCGGGGAGACTGCTTGGTAAATGTACAACTATTCTTTGGGTTTCGGAGTAGACAAGGAGGGGAGCTCATAAAACAATCTTTTCATTGCTTGAAATGCTTCTTCGGCCTCTTTTGTCCATCAGTATTCATCTTTGTTTTCCTTTGTATATTCTTCAGGGTTTTGAAAAAGGGTAATGAGCTTGCCGCGGACCGTGATAAGAACCTATTCAGGGCCTCTAACTTTCCGCTGAGACTTTGCATCTCTCGCAGCGTCTCCGGAGACCGCATTTCCATTATCACCTTGATTTTCTTGGGATTTTCCCTTATGCCTTCCGATGTCACCATATATCCTAAAAACTTTCCTTACTCCTAACAAACATTTCCTTTGATTTAGTTTCATGTTAAACCGTCTGATATTATCGAGTTTTTTTGGCTATATCTGTTACCATATCTCGCTCACTTTTGCTCTTGATGACCATGTCATCTACATATGCCTCTAGATTCCTGCCTATCTGTGAGCGGAAGGCCGCATCGACTAATCGTTGATAAGTAGCCCCCGCGTTTTTCAAGCCGAAAGACATCTTTGTATAACAATACGTTCCTTACGTATAAAACGCATTCTTCTCCTCATCCTCTACCGCTATGTCACAATTCTCAATTTCCGGTCATTTTGCAAACTTTAAAATTTTACTATTCATCTCGGAATTTACTATTCATCGACTACTATTCATCATTTTACTATTCATCATTTTTAAGTCGAGATGATATTTTGAGAGGTTATTTCAAAATTTTACTATTCACAAAACACTATTCATTCCCGGAGAAAAATTTATATTCATGATTTTTATTCATCATTTATCGTAAACTAGGTTTGTGAGTGTCAAATTCGCGTAACCGTAAGGGTTTAGCTGTGTATTCATGAAAAATCATTGAGGACATTTCATATAGACTAGAGTTAGTCTACATATCATCCGTAACATCATTTTCATATTAGTTCATGCATGGGTTTGCATATTTGATAGAATATATATTTATTTATTAATAAACGCTATCGCACAATCATTTATTTTGAATAATTGATGTGACACTTCCGACAATTATCGATATATTTTATACTCATTTTAAGACTATAAAATCTATATTATTAGTTTACCGATGTTTTGAAATTATTTTGTATATATATATATATATATATATATATATATATATATATATATATATATATATATATATATATATATATATATATATATATATATATATATATTCTGACGGTTTTGTAAATTCAACACGATAATTATTTATTCACTCAATTCTTGAGAAATGTACTTTTATAATTTTATGACTCAGATATATTTTATTTTGTTCGTTAAAATCTATTTCTAGCTAACGCTACACTAAATACCTAATTATATTTACTTAATATACATTATACTTTAACTTAAAATACATTTGTACATAAAAACTCATTAAACCCTTCCCATATACCCCCATTGCCGACCATCCCCTCCCCATGACTCACCATATTATTTGTAAAAATCTTACTAGTGTACACATATACAATTATAGATTAGATATTTACAAAATGCAAGATATTATCCTAACTAAACACATACACAACACACATTGAAGGCGAAGAAAAATCAAAACTCTCTCTTTTCCTCCCTAGTGATCGGCCAAGACAAGAAACCAAGGAGAAAACATAGATTTTTCAAGAACATGTGCTTATATAATCTCTAGTATACTTCTATATAAGGTTTTGCAATAAAAACCAATGAGTAATTAGTACCTAGTTACCTTAAACCTCATCATACAACTAGTTGCGGATAGAGATCGCACCTCATTTCAGTGTATCTACTTTTTGACATCATAATCATTGCATCAGGTGAGTTCGTAGCCCCACTTTTACTCGTTTAATTATTTTATAAACTCTTTGGGGGAGATACATGCTCAACTACTTTCTTTTACTTTACACCTATATGAACTTAAATAACTGTTGTTTCTCTACTTATGTTAGTAAGGAGATTATGCCCGAACTAAATTGATACTCTGTTATGAACACTATTATTTGAGCCACTTTCCTTGATTTTGAGCCCTTCGACATATATATTGGAACTCTTTTAACTTGATAGGAACCTTTTGGCATAGATTTGAACACTTTAACTTGATTTAATTCTTTTGACATATAATTAATCTCTTTTAACTTGATTTAATTCTTTTGACATATAATTAATCTCTTTAACTTGATTTAATTCTTTTGACATATAATTAATCACTTTTAACTTGATTTAATTCTTTTGACGTATAGTTAATCTCTTTTAACTTGATTTAATTCTTTTGACATATAATTAATCTCTTTTAACTTGATTTAAAACATTTTGACATATAATTAATCTCTTTTAACTTAATATTGAACCTTTTGACTATTTTGAACTTGTTTGACTTTATATTGAACCCTTTGACTATTTTGAACTTGTTTGACATAATATTGGACCCTTTGACTATTTTGGACTTGTTTGACATAGTATTGAACCCTTTGACTATTTTGAACCTTTTGATATGTTTTGAGCTCTTTGACTTGTTTTGAACTTTTGAACTCGACTTAAACTCTTGAACTTAATTACGAACTTTTGAATGGAACACTTGGACTTAATTATGAACTTATGACTTGTTTGAACTTATTGAACCGTCGTGCTATGACCACGACATAAAGTCTCCCTGACCGGAGCGAGTCAAATTCTCCCATGTTCGGGTGTTCTTAATTGTATATTAATAGTTGTATGATGTACCGTTCGTACATTCGCATTGTTAGTCTCCTATCGGTGAGGTAGTATGGATAGCGCTTATTAGAGGTCGGCTAACCTCGTCCACTATGTTATGGGATGCATATTATTTATTCTAGGGCTTTGCACGGCATACATTATTATATACGTGGTGCTATATTGTGAACTACTATGACGTATACTTGACCACTAGACACACTATATTTTGTGCAATGGGTTGTGAACACACAGGTTGCAAGTTTTGTATGGGCGGAACTTGGGCGAGTGGATTACAATGCCTTTGCTTTGTGAACTATTATGATAACGTGTACTTGACTTCTAGACATACTACTTTTGGCGTTGGGTTGTGAACACACGGGTTGCAAGTTTTGTATGGCGGAACTTGGGCCGAGTGGATTTACAATGCCTTTACTTTGTGGACTATTCTAAATGACCAAAACTTTGCCTTTGCTGCATGAGCATTCTTTAAAAGTTTTACATGTTTAACAAACTATATGAACTCACTTAACCATTGTGTTGACACTTTTAGCATGTTTTATCTCTGGTATCTAAGGCATTCACTTCATGGCATGTATGTGGACTTATCATAGAGTCGCGGTGTCGACGCGTCACACATATATTTTATGCACTTAACTATCGTTTGATTGTAACAAACTCATTTTGGTACATTGGAAATCTATTGGGACCTATGTTTTGTAAACTCTGATTATTTTACTTAATCAAACGATATTTTCAAAGCGACACTTTAGGTCGTTCGATATAGCTATAACGTTGATGCTATGACGATCATCTCCGGTATTCCATTCCGCGCAAAGCAGATAATTTGGGGTGTGATGATTTGTATCAAAGCATCGGTTATAGAGAACTAGGTTGCATCATTGACCCTAGACTATAACTACATCATCATAGCATCTCATCATATCATTATAAGTGCATACTCATTATACATGCGGGTTCATGACTCAACACCAAACATCATATGAGTCGATTAGTCCAAGCATTGCATAGTTACTCTAAATTATACATAGCACGATCACCTATGTCTAATTCGGGAAGAATCATGCAATGAAGGAGTAGTAGTCTCATATGTGTAAGCAATTCCGTGTCGAGCAAAATTTTCAAATGATTTTCTTGAACCACTTGTTTCCGGTTTGATCGGTGTGCAGTTCTTGTTTGATGAGTTGCAAGGATCAAGCTAGAATCAAGTTGTTACTCAAACCGATTTAGCTAATCTCATGATAGTTCTTGTTTGATGAGTTGTGAGATTAAGTAAAATCGGTTACCTAAAAGTCTTTTGAGGTTTTGCTCGAGAATGGAAAGCTTGCCTCCTCGAACCTAACCATAGAGAGCATGTCTTTAGAATAGGAAAGGGTCACAATAGCACAAGAACGTACCTAGTTGGATGTGGAACCCATATACATGAGCATTGGCAAAATCACTTAGACTACACACGAGCATAAACTTTTAGAACCCTTGTCGAGGTTCGGACTATAGTTATCATTAATTGAATCACGAGGACATGATTCCTCTAACATGGGAAGAATGTCACAATTCTCAATTTCCGGTCATTTTGCAAACTTTAAAATTTTTACTATTTATCTCGGGAATTTACTATTCATTGGCTACTATTCATCAATTTACTATTCATCGTTTTTTAAGTCGAGCTGATATTTTGAGAGGTTATTTCAAAATTTTACTATTCACAAAACACTATTCATTCCCGGAGAAAAATTTATATTCATGATTTTTATTCATCAGTTATCGTAAACTAGGTTTACGAGTGTCAAATTCGCGTAACCGTAAGGGTTTAGCTGTGTATTCATGAAAAATCATTGAGGACATTTCATATAGACTAGAGTTAGTCTACATATCATCCGTAACGTCATTTTCATATTAGTTCATGCATGGGTTTGCATATTTCAGTAACGTATATTTTTTTATTAAATAAACTATAACAACTCGTAAATTTCCATGCCGATTTTAGTGGCTTTTTTTTTTCTTTCGTTTGAACTAGGATCACGAAAAGTTACAAGTTACATTTTTTAAAACTACATGCGACTCACTTTCAAGCATTCGACACATGTCATTCTCGGTAAAAATTATTATGAGCTTAGACCCAATCAACAATTATGGACTCCTAAACTAAACGGACCCTTATTAATTTATGACGGGCTCGTGAAACCCAAACAAAACACCCTTATAAATTATACTAGCCCAAATAAATTTTAAATTAATGAAATAAATTATATGTTTTCTTTTCTTTTCTTCCTATTAGTTTCCTCACCAAGAAGCATGCAACAACTTTGATATTTGTTTCCTTAAACACAAACTCAAAGATGTCATGAATAAGTTTTATCTTCTTTCTTTCTTTTGTTTTTGCTGCTACTCCACAAGTACCTACACACCTTTATTATATTTTTCTTGTCTCTAGTGTTGAATGCAAGCCAACAACAAATGGTTAACTTTGTTATATCTTTTTCTTTCTTTTGGCTGCTATCCCATGTAAACACCAACACAACATTTCTATTTGCTTTTCCTTCTTTGCGTGTAAACTTAACCCAAAGGAGACAAAGACTTTCTTTGAAGCCACCCTAATGTCCTCTATCACTAGCCTAAACCTAATATTAAAAAATACGTACTAACCTCTTGACCACCTTTTTGCCTTCATTAACCAATGGTTTTATGTCTCCTTGATGAGACCTCTCCAGCGTGCCCCAACAAATCGGCGAATACCATGCATGCTTTGTAATTTTGTCTATCATGCGAAAAACTAAGTATTATAATCACCTAAGTCTAGAGTATTTTGCTTATATAAACCCACTCCCTAACATTTTGACTCCTCTCATTCGCTCACTAACAAAGCAAAAACACATTCACATTTTATTTTGACACTCAGTCGAAACAAACAAGAAGAACCTAGGGAGAAGGGTTGTTCAGAAGATAAGGGTTCGGGTTTCAAAGCATCGGGTTTGCACCTTGAAAACTAATCGGGTTCTAGCTTGGAGTTCTAGATCGATCGTTGATTCTTTGATCACGTTCTCACACCATCGTCTTGTCACCACCTCGTAGTGTTGTAAGTCCTTCTCGACATGTTTTCATGTTCTTGTTTTAACTTTTCATACCACGTACACATACATATACACGATCGCATGCAATACTTTACAAGCGTCGCAAACACTTTATATATATCTAAGCGAAAGAGTAACACAAGATCAACACTAGCTCAGTTGTTTTGGTGCTTCCGTTTGAGAGAAAGAAAATAAAAAGCTTATACATGCAAACACCACGACCATACATGCTCGCTATATATATTTACAAATACCAAATACATGCATGCAATCTACCCGATGTCTTGAATGAAATTTTATAACAAATATAAAACAGTCACGAACCCCCTTGAATATATTAAACTGTCAAAATAAAACACAAAAGACCCCTTGGCTTAGATGGTTCATCGTTTGGCCTGTTAAGCGAGAGGTCCTAAGTTCCAATCTTGGCCGTGGCACCTTGCCAGATTTTTATTATTTTTGCAAACTTTCACCTATTGACAGTTTCAGTCCCTCCATTTCGACTAACTTGCCACTTTTCTTAAAACTCATATAAGTTTGTAACTTATATTAATTTTGACACTTTCAAACCCTCCACATGTCACTTTATTTAAAACCTTCTATAAGTTTGAAAAACATATAGTATTTTTACAACTTCAACCCTATAAGTTTGACACTTTGACTTTTGTCACCCCAAAACTCTTATAAGTTTGATAAAATTTATATCATTTACCACTTTTACGTTTAAGTAAATAAATATATAAAAACACTATTCGATACCGACACATCTCAAAGTAAATAAACTAAACTTTTCACAACATTGAAACATTTATAAAACAACGCTAAAATCACTCTATTGAATTTTATATTCAATGCTCTATCTTTTCGGTCGTAAACAAAACGTATGTCATTATTCTGAAACTTGCCCTCTCGTTCTTAGGTTCTGAGTAGGAGCCACTGCTTACCACACTCGATCCCTTTATGCTTTACTCATCGAACTGCTAAGGTGAGTTTATAGCCCCACTTTTACTTTTATTTACTTGCTTTATAAAACTTTGGGGTGAGAAACATGCAAAACTCTTTTCGGACTGGCGAAAACACTATTACGTGAAACAACCTTGAATCCCAACTATGCTACCGTTATTCCCTTTGGGGAGCGCGATTGCTATGAATAGATCTATTGGGGATGACACCCGTTCGAGTTTGACGGATAGGCAAGCGTCGGGTATATCATATCGTATTGATTGAGTGTCTTGGAAATACACTTCTTTGGGCTTTTATTTATCATGCTTCTAGATGCATGCACACTGTCGTAGTTTCGGTCGCATGAACTTGGTACTAGCGTAATAGCCTTTTTGCATATAGTGTCATTCACGGAGATGCTATATGTGCAATTGTGGTCCAACTTGAATGCTTTAACTTAAACCTATGAACTCACCAACCTTTGTGTTGACATTTTAGCATGTTTTTCTCAGGTTTACTTATTGGCGTGGGCAATGGCAAAGGCATTCATTGAAGACTGGCATCCGAAGTGTTTCCAAACATTCTAATACAAATTTTAATGGGACAACATATATTTTTATGGGCTTTACTTCCGCACTTTGAAACAATGATGTAAAACTATTTCTTAAATTAATATATCTTTTGAAAATGGAATAGAATTTCCATTTTTATTACCTTAATGTTGTGATTATTGATTTAGTAGCACCCATGACCCGACGCTTCTTTGTGAAATTTTGGGGTATTACAGATTAGTATCGAGCGGGTTTATAGAGAATTAGGTATTTTCAAAACCTAAACTATAACCACATTTCTTTAAAAACACTTCAACGCCGCCACAACTGCCAATGTCTGCCATGCCTTGCCGACTATTACACGATGTAGTCGTGCTATGTGTTACTATTGTATTTTAGGTTCGTATAAACTCTTATTTGAATTAAATTAATTATCTCTCAAAATCATTAAGTTTCTTAATTAACTCACATTTAAACTTTAAGACTGTTCTTGTTTGATTGGGTTGCGAAGTTTAAATGTGTATAAGCTCATTCTCATTTAAACTTTAAGGCTGTTCTTGTTAGATTGGGTCACGAAGTTTAAATGAGAATAATGTTGATGTAACAAACTTAATGAGATTAAGGAATAATTAACTTAAGGAGAGTGTAGAGTAGACTACGAATGCTTATACTTGTTACTCCTCTATGTTAAACTGCTTAACATGCCCACTATTACAATATCACACTATGCCATAACTGCTTCTACGTTATTTCTGTATGTAACGTACAACTCATCACTGTATTAACCTCTACGTTATTTCTGTATGTAACGTACAACTCATCACTGCTTCTATATTATTTCTTTATGTAACATACAACTATTTGATTCTCGCACATGTAGTTAAACCACCTCTATCACTGGTCACGATCTCTTATTTCACTCTTATGCTTTATCCTTCGTAACCTCATACGACTCTGTTCTTTCTGTTTTAAACTCAACTATCGTACTCTTTTATGAAACCGCTTTGTATTCCGTTTAATGAATCCTTTATTTGTTGTTCACTTATCGCCTCACGTCACCGAATCTTTCATGAATGACTATCCTCTTTTCCACATCACGTTTTAAGTATAAATACTCACATCTCGTCACCGTATCGACCTTGACGATACTCGCATCTTAAACCACGAGGACGTGGTTTCTTTTAAGGGGTAGGTACTATAACAACTCGTAAATTTCCATGCCGATTTTCGTGGCTATTTTTTTTCTTTCGTTTCGAACTAGGATCACGAAAAGTTACAAGTTACATTTTTTAAAAACTCACCGCGACTCACTTTCAAGCATTACGACACATGTCACTCTCAGTAAAAATTATTAACGAGCTTAGACCCAATCAACAATTATGGACTCCTAAACTAAACCGGACCCTTATTAATTTATGACGGGCTCGTGAAACCCAAACAAAAACACCCTTATAAATTATACTAGCCCAAATAAATTTTAAATTAATGAAACAAATTATATGTTTTCTTTTTCTTTTCTTCCTATTCGTTCCTCACCAAGAAGCATGCAACAACTTTGATATTTGTTTCCTTAAACACAAACTCAAAGATGTCATGAATAAGTTTTATCTTCTTTCTTTCTTTTGTTTTTGTTGCTACTCCACAAGTACCTACACACCTTTATTATATTTTTCTTGTCTCTAGTGTTGAATGCAAGCCAACAACAAATGGTTAACTTTGTTATATCTTTTTTCTTTCTTTTGGGCTGCTATATCCACGTGAAACACCAACACAACATTTCTATTTGCTTTTTCCCTTCTTTGCGTGTAAAATTAACCCAAAGGAGACAAAGACTTTCTTTGAAGCCACCCTAATGTCCCTCTATCACTAGCCTAAACCTAGTATTAAAAAAATACGTACTAACCTCTTGACCACCTTTTTGCCTTCATTAACCAATGGTTTTTATGTCTCCTTGATGAGACCTCTCCAAGCGTGCCCCAACAAATCAGCCGAATACCATACATGCTTTGTAATTTTGTCTATCATGCGCAACACTAAGAAGTATTATAATCACCTAAGTCTAGAGTATTTTGCTTATATAAACCCACTCCCTAACATTTTGACTCCTCTCATTCGCTCACTAACAAAGCAAAAACACATTCACATTTTATTTTGACACTCAGTCGAAACAAACAAGAAGAACCTAGGGAGAAGGGGTTGTTCGTAAGATAAGGGTTCAGGTTTCAAAGCATCGGGTTTGCACCTTGAAAACTAATCGGGTTCTAGCTTGGAGTTCTAGATCGATCGTTGATTCTTTGATCACATTCTCACACCATCGTCTCGTCACCACCTCGTAGTGTTGTAAGTCCTTCTCGACATGTTTTTCATGTTCTTGTTTAACTTTTCATACCACACGCATACATACATATACGATACGCATGCAATACTTTACAAACCGTCGCAAACACTTTATATATATATCTAAGCGAAAAGAGTAACACAAGATCAACACTAGCTCAGTTGTTTTGGCGTTTCCGTTTGAGAAGAAAGAAAATACAAAAGCTTATACATGCAAACACCCACGACCATACATGCTCGCTATATATATTTTACAAATACCAAATACATGCATGCAATCTACCCAGTGTACTGAATGAAATTTTATAACAAATATAAAACAGTCACGAACCCCCTTGAATATATTAAACTGTCAAAATAAAACACAAAAGACCCCTTGGCTTAGATGGTTCGTCGCTTGGCCTGTTAAGCGAGAGGTCCTAAGTTCCAATCTTGGCCGTGGCACCTTGCCAGATTTTTATTATTTTTGCAAACTTTCACCTATTGACAGTTTCAGTCCCTCCATTTCGACTAACTTACCACTTTTCTTAAAACTCATACAAGTTTGTAACTTATATTAATTTTGACACTTTCAAACCCTCCACATGTCACTTTATTTAAAACCTTCTATGAGTTTGAAAAACCTATAGTATTTTTACAACTTCAACCCTATAAGTTTGACACTTTGACTTTTGTCACCCCAAAACTCTTATAAGTTTGATAAAATTTATATCATTTACCACTTTTACGTTTAAGTAAATAAATATATAAAAACACTATTCGATACCGACACATCTCAAAGTAAATAAACTAAACTTTTCACAACATTGAAACATTTATAAAACAACGCTAAAATCACTCTATTGAATTTTATATTCAATGCTCTATCTTTTCGGTCGTAAACAAAACGTATGTCATTATTCGAAACTTGCCTCTGTTCTTGGGTTACGGTAGAGCTACCGCTTACCACTCGATCTCTTTATGCTTTACTCATCGAGCTGCTAAGGTGAGTTTATAGCCCCACTTTTACTTTTATTTACTTGCTTTATAAAACTTTGGGGTTAGAAACATGCAAAACTCTTTCGGACTTGGCGAAAACACTATTCGTGAAACAACCTTGAATCCCAACTATGCTACCGTTAGTTCCCTTTGGGGGCGCGATTGCTATGAATATATCTATTGGGATGACACCCCGTTCGAGTTTGACCGGATAGGCAAGCGTCGCGTATATCATATCGTATTAATTGAGTGTCTTGGAAATACACTTCTTTGGGCTTTTATTTATCATGCTTCTAGATGCATTCACAATTGTTGTAGTTTGATCGCATGAACTTGGTACTAAGCGTAATAGCCTTTTTGCATATAGTGTCATTCACGGAGATGCTATATGTGCAATTGTGGTCCAACTTGAATGCTTTAACTTAAACCTATGAACTCACCAACCTTTGTGTTGACATTTTAGCATGTTTTTCTCATGTTTACTTATTGGCGTGGGCAATGGCAAAGGCATTCATTGAAGACTGGCATCCGAAGTGTTTCCAAACATTCTAATACAAATTTTAATGGGACAACATACATTTTTATGGGCTTTACTTCCGCACTTTGAAACAATGATGTAAAACTATTTCTTAAATTAATATATCTTTTGAAAATGGAATAGAATTTCCATTCTTTATTACCTTGTGTTGTGATTATTGATTTAGTAGCACCCCATGACCCGAACGCTTCCGCTGTGAAATTTTGGGGGTGTTACATAAACGCTATCGCACAATCATTTATTTTGAATAATTGATCCGACACTTTCGACAATTATCTTGATATATTTTTATACTCATTTTAAGACTATAAAAATTATATTATTAGTTTACCCGATGTTTTGAAATTATTTTGTATATATATTGTATATATATATATATATATATATATATATATATATATATATATATATATATATATATATATATATATATATATATATATATCTATGTATATATTTATTTATATATAGAGTTAGGATCAAATAAGAAGATTACTTAAAATAAGAAGAACTATAACCAAAATCCGAGATGACTGACCTAAATTAGATGCATCCTACAATCTTAGATGCATTATAACGCACCATAGTGTGTTTTCTAGCCTTTAATCGGATGCATATCGTATATTAGATGCATTTCATGATTTCTCTTGTTTTTGTTCTCTGCATGTGCCAAAATCATGAAAATTAATTTGCACAATCTATACATCAAATTAACTTTCGAAACTCAAGATCTTGCATCTATATGAATAGAAATCATTATAATGCAAGTCGTTACATCTCAAATCGTGATTTTGGTCACTTTCACCACTTCTTATTTTAATTTACTTCTCACTTGGATCCTACTATATATATATATATATATATATATATATATATATATATATATATATATATATATATATATATATATATATTCTGACAGTTTTAAGTAAATTCAACACGATAATTATTTATTCACTCGATTCTTGCGAGAAATGTACTTTTATAATTTTATGACTCCAGATATATTTTATTTTGTTCGTTAAAATCTATTTCTAGCTAACGCTACACTAAATACCTAATTATATTTACTTAATATACATTATACTTTAACTTAAAATACATTTGTACATAAAAACTCATTAAACCCTCCCATATACCCCATTGCCGACCATCCCTCCCATGACTCACCATATTATTTGTAAAAATCTTACTAGTGTACACATATACAATTATAGATTAGATATTTACAAAATGCAAGATATTATCCTAACTAAACACATACACAACACACATTGAAGGTGAAGAAAAATCAAAACTCTCTCTTTTCCTCCCTAGTGATCGTGAGACAAGAAACCAAGGAGAAAACATAGATTTTTCAAGAACAAGTGCTTATATAATCTCTAGTATACTTCTATATAAGGTTTTGCAATAAAAACTAAGGAGTAATTAGTACCTAGTTACCTTAAACCTCATCATACAACTAGTTGCGGATAGAGATCGCACCTCATTTCAGTGTATCTACTTTTTGACATCATAATCATTGCATCAGGTGAGTTCGTAGCCCCACTTTTACTCATTTAATTGTTTTAAAAACTCTTTGGGGGAGATACATACTCAACTACTTGCTTTTACTTTACACTTATATGAACTTAAATAACTGTTGTTTCTCTACTTATGTTAGTAAGGAGATTATGCCCGAACTAAATTGATACTATGTTATGAACACTATTATTTGAGCCACTTTCCTTGATTTTGAGCCCTTCGACATATATATTGGAACTCTTTTAACTTGATAGGAACCTTTTGGCATAGATTTGAACACTTTAACTTGATTTAATTCTTTTGACATATAATTAATCTCTTTAACTTGATTTAATTCTTTTTGACATATAATTAATCACTTTTAACTTGATTTAATTCTTTTGACATATAATTAATCTCTTTTAACTTGATTTAATTCTTTTGACATATAATTAATCTCTTTTAACTTGATTTAAAACATTTTGACATATAATTAATCTCTTTTAACTTAATATTGAACCTTTTGACTATTTTGAACTTGTTTGACTTTATATTGAACCCTTTGACTATTTTGAACTTGTTTGACATAATATTGGACCCTTTGACTATTTTGGACTTGTTTGACATAGTATTGAACCCTTTGACTATTTTGAACCTTTTGATATGTTTTGAGCTCTTTGACTTTTTTGAACTTTTGAACTCGACTTAAACTCTTGAACTTAATTACGAACTTTTGAATGGAACACTTGGACTTAATTATGAACTTATGACTTGTTTGAACTTATTGAACCGTACGTGCTATGACCCTGACATAAAGTCTCCCCTGTTCGGAGCAGTGCAAATTCTCCCATGTTCGGAGTGTTCTTAATTGTATATTAATAGTTGTATGATGTACCGTTCGTACATTCGCATTGTTAGTCTCCTATCAGTAGGTAGTATGGATAGCGCTATTAGAGGTCGGCTAACCTCTCGTCCACTATGTTACGGGACGGATATTATTTATTCTAGGGTCTTTGCCTGGCATACATTATTATATATGTGGTGCTATATTGTGAACTATTATGACATCGTATACTTGACCACTAGACACACTATATTTTGTGCAATGGGTTGTGAACACACAGGTTGCAAGTTTTGTATGGGCGGAACTTGGGCGGGTGGATTACAATGCCTTTGCTTTGTGAACTATTATGATAACGTGTACTTGACTTCTAGACATACTACTTTTGGCGGTGGGTTGTGAACACAGGTTGCAAGTTTTGTATGGTGGAACTTGGGCGAGTGGATTTACAATGCCTTTGCTTTGTGGACTATTCTAAATGACAAAAAACTTTGCCTTTGGTGCATGAGCATTCTTTAAAAGTTTTACATGTTTAACAAACTCTATGAACTCACTCAACCATTGTGTTGACACTTTTAGCATGTTTTATCTCAGGTATTTAAGGCATTCACTTCATGGCATGCTTGTGGACTTATCATAGAGTCGCGGTGTCGACGCGTCACACATATATTTTATGCACTTAACTATCGTTTGATTGTAACAAACTAATTTTGGTACATTGGAAATCTATTGGGACCTATGTTTTGTAAACTCTGATTATTTTACTTAATCAAACGATATTTTCAAAACGACACTTTAGGTCGTTCGATATAACTATAACTTTGATGCTATGACAGTCATCCCCCAGGTATTCCATTCCGCTGCAAAACATGTAATTTGGGGGTGTGACACGCTATCTGTATCTGGTGATATCCTTTATAAGCATCGAGGAAAAACTTATACTTATATCCCATTACGGACTCTATCTTCCGTCTATCTACGGTAAAGGATAATAGTATTTTGGACACGAGGAATTCAAGTTCTTGAAGTCCATGCACATCCTCCGATTCCGTCACACTTTTTCACGAGCCGGTTTGAAATCCGGTCGGATATCTCACCGACCTCACAATGCTGCTCTTACCCACTCTTAAAATTCTTTAGTTATCACCGTTTTTTTCCAATGAGAACATTCTTCTTTTCGAACCACGGAGAATACAAAACATTAACATTAAAGGTATCTTTTATCAGCCGTCTTGGGACGCCCGTCAGGTCCGACGATTGCCAAGCGAACACCTCCTTGTTCTTCCTAAGTAATTTTATCACTTGCCTCCTACATTCTTGGGAAATATTTATGACGATGGTTACCCGTTGTTCCGGGAAAGCTGTATTAACCAATATTTTCTTCGATTGGTCCGGTTTCTTTTGGGTTTGATTGGTATTCTCCGCCGGCTTCCACCCTCTTCGGTTCTGATCCCGATGACATATGCCCTTCCTCCATCCTTCTGCACTCCAGAAGTACTAACGACATAGTGACTAAAGTGGCTATTCTCTTTGGTGTTGGAAATTTCGTCATTTTATGGATTGTTGAGGGATCGCTCTTAGCTCCTCAAGCCATACCTTCCCAAGATTACGTTATACGGTGAAGGGACAGGATAAAGCGAACTTCATAATGGTTCTTATATAAACCACAGTATCGAAGCACACATCTAGCTCAATCTTTCCCAAAGGTTTAATCACTTCCTCGGAGAATCCCACCAATGGGAACTTGTTTCCTTGACTGGCTTTGATGGATGGACAAAGATTATTGAATCAATGCTCATACATTACTTCCACTTATGCGCATTCATCAACAAAGATCCTCGACCGGTACTCCTCTATCTC
The DNA here is from genome assembly GCA_022545495.1 of Chrysanthemum lavandulifolium. Classification (NCBI taxonomy): domain Eukaryota; kingdom Viridiplantae; phylum Streptophyta; class Magnoliopsida; order Asterales; family Asteraceae; genus Chrysanthemum; species Chrysanthemum lavandulifolium. The sequence goes on along the minus strand of CM040246.1, from coordinate 128,861,719 downwards.
GGCCTCAATGATGAGTATTCCTCGACAAATCATCGATCGCCAACCTAGGGAAAGTTATGAGGACATTCATCACGTCTTCATCTAGGGCTCTTGTCTTTCTTTTCTATATTCGAATGATTTCTAACCACGTTAATCACCTTTGCTTTCCGTTATTATTTCCTTTGATCTCTCTCTCCTTTTTTTGCATGTTCTTCAACAAGTGGTCTAACTTCCCGGACTCAAAGCCTTTTCCAACTTCTTCTTTAAGTGATATGATCGTTCATCATATGTACTTTCTCCCATGATACTCACAATAACTATCTGCGTTTTCCTTACTTGGCCTTCTTTGCAAAGGATGTGGCGGAGGTAAATTCAGCGGTGTTAAGTTGCTAGAATTTCCTTGGTTGTTTAGATAGAACAAAGAGCATGGATCGGTTAGGGTGCAGCTTAGTTATCTCATTGCGCGGTAGTTATTTGAAGCGATTATCATTCTTGGGATCTACGTATGAGCCATATGCTTCTTTTTGTTTGAAATCGCTCCTATCCCACATTCCCGGTCATTCCTTTGCCTATCTACGTATCCGCTCTGAACATTTTGTCTCATACAGGACGAGGTTGCCCTCTGTTCGACTCGTGCCCTTCCCTCTTGGCAACTCTATGCTTTTGTAGGACTCTTGGACCTCACATAATCATCTACTCGATCATCATCTCCTTGTTGTCTTTGGTACGATCGGAGAATTTCTTGGCCAATCTGGACATCAATGAGCATTCATGAGCGCTAATAACCTCATCAACTCTAGAACACTTGGTATCCTACTGGCTTCGTTCGTACATCGCTTTTTGAATTCCGATAGACTCCCGTGTGCCTTTCAAGTTATTTTCGTGATCTCGGTTAGATCTTTGATGCTTTTTTGCCGAAGAGCAAACCTAGTTACAAATTGCTCTCGAAGGTCATCCCAGCTGTCAATACTTTCGGGCTCCAAATTGTTGAACCACCCTTGAGCTACCCCATCAAATGTCTGTTGAAACATTCGGCACCTTACCCGCATTTTCCATTTCCCTGGTTCGCCGCCCCAACAAACCGGTTGATATGATCGCACGGATTTGTTGATCCATTATATAGTTTCAAGTTTGTCGGCATAACATGTTTAGGCCAAGAGAACTCAACTATCCTCCTTGTGAACGGGGATCTGGCCAGTTCTGTAAAGGGTTTACTCAGGTCGTCATCGGTTCCCCCTCTGTATGTTTGTCTGGTCTATCCTCCTCTTCGTCTTCCAAGGACAGTCGTATAGGTCTAATAACACTTGCTCCGGTTGTGTTGTACTTCTTGATCAGGGCTTCCAACGACGATACCTGAGCTTGAATTTGCTCTTGGAGATTTGAAGGCTCGTTGTCATTAATTCCGCTCTTTTCGGCGAAGCGTAAGGGTTCTTGAAGGGCCAGCGGTGTTTCTAGCGGACCGGTCATTCGGATTTTACGGTAGAAGCGAATAACGGGTCCCACGGATGGCGCCAATTTGTTGATGCAAAAATACGCTCTTGGCTCGATGCATACGTAGATATTGATCTCGGCCTTAAGTAGTGATACTCTTGGACTGCACAATGAGCGGACACGCGTTAGCCTCGCCTCGGTGTTATCCCGAGACCAAACTCCGCGTGAGAATAAGCGTGGGTCGAGATATAGTAATAAATATGAGTGAGAGTTTCAAGTATTAGTTAATGAAAACAATAAATATGTTGGGGCATTTATACTACCCTGACCTCTATACCGTACAACCTCGGGAATAAACAGCAATTACTCTAGCCTACACTATAGGTGTCAAATCAGCGTGACACAATTCCTAAAACTTGGAATGGCGCACCCGGAGGACCATAGGTTTGGTTTGGATAAAAGAAGGATTTGGTTTTGTGGTATTGGTCAGTGTGTATCGTCCAGGATAGGTCGGTTCGGATTGTACCGTCCGGACACATCATGTAATTTGGACCTAGGCGGGTTTACGGGGATCACGGAACATCATGTATGTTTATCGTCTAGTGTTAATTTTGGTTAAAATTTCTAAGATTAATTTTGTGTCACACAAATACATGTTTTAGTTAGTTAGTCCACTAATATGTCAAAGAAATATATCTCTTCTCAACTGTTTACTAGTTTTAATGAAATCATATAGTTTAGTTCATGTTTTATTTTCATTATACTAGCAAAATAAAAATTATTCACGATGACTTGAGGAGTTATTTACATACCAAACTTTTCTCACATACTAAGGGACTCATCCCCACCATCCATCTAAAAGAAATCAATTGTTGAGATTAAAAAATTTATTATTTCAATTATTTTTATAATTTAAATATCTCTTAAACCGCTAATCGTTAGCGAAAATAATTACACCATTGCGACAAGCATTTAGTTATCTTTCTATAGGGTCACTTTGATATACTTCGGAAAAAGAAAAAACTTTTTTCACGTTTTTTCGTCTTTTTTTTTCGTTTTATTTTTTCGAATCTGAGATTTGCATGAAAAAATCACATGTGATTAAACACTAATTTGAATATCACATGTGATATTAGTGTTAAATCACATATGATATATAATATCACATGTGATATTAGTGTTAAATCACATATGATATTCACGTGTGATATGTAATATCACATGTGATATTAGTGTAATATCCTATGTGATTTAACACTAATATCATATATGATATTCAAATTAGTGTTTAATCATCTATGATTTTTCATGCAAATTTCGATGAACGAAAAAAAACGAAAAAAAAAAAAGCGTGAAAACACGATTTTTTTTTTTTTTTTTTTTGAAAGTATATCAAAGTGTCTATTTATGAAATATAATTAAATGCTTGTTGTAATGGTATATTTTTTCGCAATGATCTTGCTTGAAAGATATTAATATTTGTAAAAAATAATGAAAGTGGGGTTTTAAATTGTTGAGATTAATCTCATTTATTCGATCAAACAAAAATGAATAGAAAGATTGATCCTTTGTATGTAAAAATATTTTGTCTGTCTTAAATCGATGACTTAGGGTGTGTTTATTTCATTTAGATGTTTTGGGTGCAGATCGACTATCACATCTTCTTGGTAAGAGGTGGTTGTAAAGTTTGAATCGATTGAAATAAAGTTGTTTGTTTTTTATAAATTGTCTAAATGGTATAATTATCTATTTTTAAGTATATATTAAACTATAACAATAGATGAATAAGTACTTGAATGTAACAAAAATTTGAAAAAAAATCAATTTTGAATTTCACAAAACACGGTTTTGGTTCATCCATGTCGAGATCGTGTTATCTTTTCAATTAAATCGGTTTTGCGAAAACTACCTCGACACGCACAAAATTAATACTATACAAAATTGGGTCCTTAGCTTTGTGTTTTATATTTGGCCCAACTAACTACTCAAAATGTTAGCCCAAATAAAATTTAATTACAATAGTAGCCAAATTATAAGCCCAACTAATTGACCTAACCCTAAACCTAATTATATAATATACTATCATAACTTTCTCTTCATTTGACGCACCCAAAAGCTAGACGCTAGCCACCAAACTTTTTGATTCTCGCCATATCTTTCATCTAACAAACAAGTATTTCTTTATATTTCCTTTTGTAAACCTCACTAAACATATAGAAGAATACGTTATAATCATTTCTTTATTTGAAACATAAACCAAAGGAACCTTTAATCCAACTTTTCATTTTTTTTCAATATTTCGAGACCGGTAGGGTTTTTCGTTCGGGCTTTTGATTTTCCAAAGATTGATGATGGGTTTGTATCAAGATCTTTATTTATCTTTGTTTTTAAGATTTTATTTGATATTGTGAAGTTGGATTTGTAAGGTTCATAGGCGTAGAGGTTATCACCACATCTTCTTTGGGTAAGACGTTGACATCTTACCGCGTCGACTAGAAAATAAAAACAAACGATCTCCGCCTCTTACTGGCGTCGGTCGGTAGCGATCGAGGCTATTCATACCTTTTTTAAAAACAAACACACCCTTAAAGTATCATCTGAACACATTTCATACGTGAACTAAAAGCAACATTTCATACGTGAACTAAAAGCAATGCCATTGCTAAGCTTCTCAGCCCACCAGGCCAAACTCTGCCTTTCTTTTTATTCATCTATACTACTTTATAACGTTTAGGCTTTTAAAATTAGAAGAACTTAAAAATTCGACTTTTTTACTGCTTATTATGGAAAGAGTTTTTTAACAAAAATTAAGATAAGGAGCTCAATCGTGAGATGACATGTGTCGATTCTTATATTCTAACTTCTAACAAACTCCAAACCTAACTCCTAATCGTTAAAATTAAGATAAAGACTCCGATTATAAAATGACATATGTATTTCTCAACTAAAAATTCATCTTTATTTTTAAATTAAAATATCTTTTATCTACTTATTTTTTTATAATCTAATTTCACCATATTTTCTAAAATTTTATGCTCTTTAATTCAACATCCATTTTGATATATTTTTATGAGTTTTAGTTTTATATTTTTAATGGGTTTATTTTATTTTAATTCAAAATTTTACAACTTTAACCTTTATTTCATTTATTTCAATCAATATAATCTTGATTCGTCAAAATCATATACTTTTGGGGTAGTGTTTGACGCGTAAGAGATTGAGGTATTTTATATCGGGAATAATGATGTCATGAAAGCTACGGAAAGTTACAGAACCCAAACAAACACTTTAACTAACACATATACGTTCGAAGTGTTGTGAAACGAATTTCTAAGCGGTAGTAAGAAACACATATAACTATCTTTTATCGCATGTGCGCTTGGATCCGACGTAGTGAAACATAATATTTCCAAAAATTAAGTCGATAAAATTAAGGGTTGATACCACACAAGAAAATGATTCAAACATCACAATTATGCATATATCGTATTATAAACATGCGATAGTCGTATGATATTGTGGTGTGTCAATAATTTTTTTTTTTTTTTTTTGAGTATCAACTCCCGAAAATTAAAGATGATACGAGCTCCTATAATAATTAATCAAATTTTGAACCCTTTAAAAGTAAAGTCAATTAATTAAATAACTCATTTATATACCCAATTTTCTAATTCGAACTTTATTCTATTGTTTTACCAAAACGGACGATAACTGTCACATCAAAGAAATTTGATCGCCCGTTTTTGTCGCCTGTTTCTTTTTTGTTTAAGCAAAATGAATAGTTTTTTGTGTCATATGTCATAGAAGTATAGATTACCTATAAGGGTGGTGGCAACGGCTTCGGGGTGAGGTGCGGGCTTGGCCAGCCCGAGCGGCTACACCGCCGCCACCTATGCGGGCTCGAGCGGGCTTAGCATTCAGCGGGAAACTTCACCGAGACGGGCTGAAGAGAATCGAGCCGTTCAACGGCTAAAAATCATGCCGTTGGGCACTTTTAAAAAAAAAAAAAAAAAAATTCCTTTTTCAATTTCATCTCTATTTAAACACAACCATTTCACATACTTTTTACAACAAAAAAAAAATCAAAACTTTTACTCAAGCATATCACCAAAAATAATGAATTCATCTTCATCTTCATCTTCATCTTCATCATCGGAGTTTTCCTCCGAGTCTTCATCCGAACTCGTGTCTTCAACGGGTTCTACCATGTCAACCTTTTTAGCCGCAATGGATGCCCTCGAAGACACGGCAAGCTCAAGCAATACCGGGGGTATATCGAGCGCCGTGAACAAGCCCAAGAAAATCTAATGAATGACTATTTCGTTGAAAACCCAAGGTTTCCGCCAATGTTTTTCGTGAAAGATTTCGTATGAATAGAAGCTTGTTCGTAAAAATTGTTGGTGATATTGAAGCGAATGTCGAATGGTTTCAAGAAGGCATAGACGCCGTGGGGAGAAGAAGTTTCACGCGTTAAAAATGCACATCGGCCATTCGACAACTAGCAACGGGTGGACCTCCGGATAGATATGATGACTACCTAAACATGGCACGAAGAACTTGTGTTATTTTTAAAATGTTTGTGTTTCTAATAACTTGGTATTTTTATAAGTCGATATATTTTAAAATGTTTTCGTTTTTATATTTGTGGTGATTGCCTTGACAAATTTTGCGATGCGGTAATCCAATTATATAGGCGAGAGTTCTTACGTAGGCCTACATCCCACGACGTTGTACGGCTATTCGAGGCACATGAACAACGACATCACATTCCGGAATGCTTGGTAGCCTTGATTGTACACATTTCATCGGCGAAATTGTCCTCGACATTTGAAAGGTCAATATAAGAGGTGATCACCCATACCCGATTATTATGCTTGAAGCCGCCGCTTCAAATGATTTGTGGATTTGGCATTCGTTTTCGGTCCACCCGGTTCAAACAACGATATCAATGTTTTGAATCGGTCTCCATTGTATCTTACGGAGCGAAATAGAACGGCGCCAACAGTTCATTTTATGTAAATGGACGACTTTACAATCGTGGATATTATCTTACCGATGGAATCTATCCCACGTATTCAACGTTTGTTAAGGCATATAAGTATCCCATCGACCCGACGGAAAAGAGATTCAAGAAGTTACAAGAGTGCGCAAGAAAGGATGTCGAACGAGCTTTTGGTCGTCTTAAGTCAAAATGGATGCTTCTCGACCGTCCGCTTGGCTATGTCGGTCCAAAAATTCGCAAACTAGTAAATACTTGTGTCATATTACACAATATGATTTTAAAAGATGATGGGGTGGCATTATCACCGGTTCATATAATGGATCACCTACCGTGCGCTTATGACCGAATGTACTACCGGAGTTACTCGACGAAAACATCCATAACCGTCTCCGATATGATCTTACGGAGCATGTAGCGGCTCAAAACTTACCACACCTTGACGACTAGTGTTTTCTTTTTTCTTTTAAGTATTATTTCCTTTTTTATGTAATTTTCTTTTAAGTATTTTGTAATTTTCTTTTAAGTAATAATAATAATATTATGTGTTTTAATTAAATTGTTTGATATAATTTTAAATATAAAAAGGTAAAAAAAAAAAAAAAAAAAAAAATGGTGAGGGTAGGGATCATACATTGCTTACTAAAAATCATGGTGAGGGGTGGTGTGGGGATGAGATGAGTTGGAAAAATGTTATTGGTGGATAGTGAGGGATGGTGAGGATGGTGAGGGATGGTCACACCACCCTAATACAAAACATGAACCTTTGCATATGTTGGGAACTAGTTTTACCTTTTACTGAAAAGCATGATACATTTATTCAAAAGTCACTCGGTCTGACCATTCAAAGCAAGATAGTAGTTAATGACTTAATGGTTTATTGGTGATACAGTGCAAACTTGGTCCTTTAGCCTACTTGACTTGGTTTAGAGTAGCTTGCGCTAATATATGAGTTGACAGAAAGTGGATAAACTACAAAATCGCCCCACCACTGCCTAGAAGTGCATAAAACATTATACTCGCCTAGCACTCGCCTTTAAGACTCTTAACATTTAAACTCGCCTAGCATCCGCTTATCATTTTCATGCGCCCACGTCTCGCTCAAATCTCGCCCAACACTCGCCCGAAAACAATATATTGAAAACAATACAAATTTCGCGTTGAAATGTCGCTGAAATTAGTTTAGAGATACGTGTATGGTGAAAAGCCATCTAATAATTAATCTAACGGATAATATTTAAAAGTTCGTTTTGGAAAAAATTAGTGTGAAGTCCAAATTGTAAACTAATAGAAAAAGGGTTCATTTAAAAAATTCTCTTAAAAGTATGATATGAAATTGCTAGCAACTACTCAGATATGATGAAACACCCGACTAATGAAGAGAAACTTAGTGACATTGTAGAAAGACAACCAACATGGAACTATGGAAGTGCGCTTTTCACAAACTCCTTAATCATGTTGAATTACTACTATAAGAAATGGTATTATCGCCTTCAGTCAAGTAGATTTAACAACGACCATTGACTCTTACCCACATCCGAGATGTCATATCAACGCCACATTGCCTATACGGTGGGGAAAATACAAGATAATTGACACCACATGTATAGTTGCGAGACTTGCAGAATCAAACTGAAACAGTTGCAACTAAAAAAGTTCTAAAGATTAACCAATGAAACCACATAAGAAAAAATACCGACTCAATGTTAGCAGATTATCATAATCACCCCAAGAAGCTATTTAGTGGCCTAAAGTGATTTGAAGCAAATTGATTCAAAAGGCGTATGATGACGATAGTCTATACCGGGTCACGAACCCGCCCCAAAGCCCAATACCGATAAAGCCCAAGACGAGATGGGCTACGCTGACAGCGTTTAGGCCATGAAGGCCCAAATACGAATCTATTTACGGAATAGATATTGGATATCTCCTAATCAAGGAGATAATCATTCCTCAACCGACTTAAGCGTGGCGCTAAAATTTGATTCGTGCTAAACCGTCTGTTATCTCACATGTTAGCCACTGTGAATGGCTAACCGAAGAAACTTAAAACAGTTCGAGACACAAATGCAATGAAGTCCGGGAGAGTATAGTGTTTCCTGTGTCGTTATGTCCCAACGAGTCGTGCGAGAATAGTCAAACGATGTAGTGATCGAGATAATTTGAATGGAAAAGAGTTGTGATTGATTATGCTAAAAGAAAAGTTAATAAACTACAGGGCTTAAATGCAAATTAAAGAAAATTAAAAAGATAAATTATATTAAATAAACGCTATCACTATTTTTAAACCGATGTTTTGATTTTTCTTTATAAAATTTAAATTAAAACTACGTGACGCATAAAAGAAAATGTGAAATGAAGCAATATTAATCCTAAAATATGAAAATGATATTTTTACAAACCTAATGATAAGAGAAAATTTTAAGAAAAGAAAATTATTTTTATAACTATTTATTTAATTATTATTAATTAAAACTATTTTAACTATTTAATATTAACCTAAAATACAAGAAAATGTGAAATAAAGCTAGAAAAATGAAATTATGACTTGGAAAAATCTAAAATAACTAAAGAGAATTTTCAAAACTACTTTTATATTTTTCGATTATTTTCTATTTTCTATGAATTAAAAACTATTTTTAACTAATTAAATTGCTTAAAAGTACAAATTTAACTAAGAAAAATCTGGAAAAATATTTTTTTGACTTTTTATATTTATCTTAACCTAGGAAAATTGAAAACTTATTTTTTTGAAACTTTTCTGAATTAATTGTATTAAAAGCTAATTAAATAAGCCTAAAAACTGTTTTAAATTAAGAAAAATAGCAAACAGACCTAGAAAAATATGAAAAATTCAAGAAAAGTCTAAAATAATGTTATGAATCTGAGAAAAATATAAAAACAGGGGCTTGTGTGTAAGAAAATGAGACTGCAATGCAAGTGCTTATGTAATAAGCACTTGAAATAAGCCAAAGGTACAAACTGGGCACCAAACTTTCACAGAAGCTATATTATGCTAAAAGTACTCTAAAACAACAAATTACAACAAGCTTTAACCTCTAAATTGTAAACTACACAGATTTGGTGTTTTGAACACCAAGTGCTAAAACAGATTTTTGCCTACTACTTTGTGGCTTGAAATAAGCCACTCAAATAAGCTACAACTAAAAACCAAAAGTTGGAACCTGAAGAAGACCTGGTTGGCTACTTGTAAACCAAAGATTAGCCTTGGACAAGCTCTTATGAGCTTTTGCCAAGCTCTGCAAGAACTGTGCAAACTCAGTGTTCACTGAGTTTGTGAACAGGGCAAATAAGCCCTGTTTGACAAGCAGTTTTGGGGCTTATAAAAAATTATTAAAAATCTGCAAAAATGATATTAAGAAAATAGACCAACTGAACTTTTTAAACCCACAATTTCATTTGATTTGGTCCAAAATTGAATTCATGAAAAATCACCCCAGTTTGGTGAAAACTGGATATTACCACTTTTGACTTTTGAGCAGTTTTGATGTTTTGACTTTATTGAACTTTGACACTAATTTTTGGACAGATATTGATGTTTTATGATGGAATGAAACTAGTGCAAGTTATCTCTATGTATTTTAAACACAAAACAAGATTTTGATCTTACAAAATCCCAACAGATATGAAATTAGGACTGGTTAATGGTAATTTTGACTTCTGAGCTAAGCAGATGCAATATTTTGACAGAAATGATTCAAATAGACTATATGGAGACTAGGTAGATAGATATCAAGCACAAACAAGAGCTTAAGATCAATCAAACCAACTGTACCAAACACACTCTATTAACCTGTTTTGCAATGCAACTCAACAGATTCTTTACCCAACCTATACTAACACTTAATCTAGGCTTAATAATCAATTAACTCTCAAATGATGCCATATCTCAAACAAAATCTATCAATTTATCAATATGCTAAATAGTAGATTATAACAGATGTGAAATTTTCAAAGCTTACATGTGTCCTAGCCACAATGGCTTGCCAAACACCACCAGTAACCACTATCTAAAACCAAATTTCAACCCATATCCATCACTGCATTAACCAATATCCATTTCAAACACGCTTAACCAAATTTTCTTCTCGCTTGACTTTCATTGACCAAAACCAATTATGCTTGAAGCTCGCTTAAGCTTACTAAAGCTATAATAAGCTTAAATAAGCTTGTTTGACCGATAAAGAAGCTTATTCAAGCTTGGTTTTAGCACATTTGTACCGATTTTATAACAGAGGATACAAAACATGAAACTATATAAAAACCTTTGAATTGATACTTGAAAACAGCTTTATATTGATAAAACAGATTGAGTTTAATACATAGAAACAAAAGATTACAAAATGAAAGACTGGCTAAGACAATTTTTATAAATACGACATACATGAATTTAAAAAACTAAGTACTTCCTTCTCTCTTGCTTCCCTTTCTTCTTTTTATACACCATATGTCTTCTCTCACCTCTCTGAATGATTCCCACTAATTTCCGTAACCATTGGATCACTTGGGTGCATTTTGGCCATTGGATTACTTTTGGCGGAAAAGTCGCTTTGAGCAAATGAGCTCGAATTTGCAACTGGGGGGGGGGTGGCATTAATTGTGGTGTGAAAGGTTGGTGGAAATGATGATGAGGGAGGGATAAGTGAGATGATGGGAATATGCCCGAGTTGCGAGGCTAGTCAGTGGTGGGAGGAAGAGGATAAAGTGGCTGGTTTGACTTTATTTGACCAGGGGTCCAAAAATGATAATGACAGGGGGTCACAATGGTTGGCAGGGTTCAAAGGTTATAGGAAGGGGTCAAAGGTTTAAGGCTTAGTAATACAAGGACCATTTTGTAATTCTTCCAAACTTTAGGGACCATAGCTGCCAATTTATCAAAGTTGTCACAAGGACCAAAACTGACAAGTTCCAATAGTGCAAGGACTATTTTTGACATTTTCAAATTTTCAAAGGACCATTTGTGACAATTTTCAAAGTTTAGGGACCTAAATTGTAATTTTGCAATTTTAAATCTCAAGGACCAGTTTTGACAACTTAAGAATCCCTAGGGACTTAAAATGATATTTTCTTTATTTTGATTTACTGTGGACCTGCTTTTGACAACTTTGAAACTTGGGGACTAAACCGCCAATTATGCCAACTTGATACGTTTTTCACCATATTTTGATATTTTTGCATTTAAAACACATAAAACACTTATTTGTGATATTTTTATCATTTTGATGCATTTCGAGTGTTTTCGGATGTTTTTGTAGTTTAATTGTACAAAACGATGAGTATTTAGACACTCATCAATCCCCACACTAAGATATTGCTAGTCCCTAGCAATCTTTTGAGAAAAACTTAATGGATTTGAATCTCTTTACCAAAAGCCATTACTTACGGAGTAGCCAAATGTTTCAGTTCAAGTAAGAACCATGGTACATCGATAACTATGTGATTTTGAGCAAACCACCGACTTCAATGATTTGATTTGTCTTTACCAAAAGCCGCTTACTCGGACTAGCCAACTCTTAGATAAATTATCAATATTATCTTTGGTGAGTGATTACCAATTATGGTTTTTCCATCGCTTTACCACAAGCCATAAACTTGCGGGCTAGCCAACTCTTCACTAATTAAAGATATGGTGGTCAATACCATACAATTTTGGGCAAATGCAAGTCGTCAACTGATTTGAGATATCTTTACCAAGAGCCGTTTGCTCTGGATTAGCCAATCCTTTTGTTTATTAGACATGGCGATCGATAATCAGAATCCGAGTAAGTGCAAGACACTTACTCCAAAAAAAAATTTGGCCAAAATGGGGAATTAGGCAAGATAATTACATGATAAAATTCATGAGAATTCCCCACACTAGAAATGAATATTGCCTCAATATTCAAAGTACCGGCGGTTATGCGAAACATAGAACGAAAAGGGAAATACTACGGCCATTATTTAGCAAGGATTTTTTTTTTTTTTTTTTTTTTTTTTCATGAAACTCTTATATACAACAACGGGGCATCTCCCCACATTGTGGTGGAACACACGGGTAAAACCCATGTAGCATGCTACTGTTTTGATTCCCAGTCGCTAGCTTGACTCGATCCCCGCATTCATTGGTTCATGGGGAAAGTTTGTAGATCCGGGACAACCACGTGAGGAATGTCCTCTCCAAAATAATGCTTCAATCGATGACCATTCACTTTAAAATTTGGACCATCGGGTCGAGATAACTCAATGGTTCCATATGGAAATACTTTAGTAATGGTGAATGGTCCGCACCAACGGATTTTAGTTTTCCGAGAAAATCTTCAATCTTGAGTTGAAAAGAAGGACTCGATCACCGACGTTGAAAACGCGGTTTTGATTTTGAGTCATGAATCTTCTTTGTCTTTTCTTTATAGATCAAAGAGTTCTCGATGCCGATCACTTGAGTTCATTTAATTCATTCATTTGAACTTTCCGGTGATCACCACCGTCTGAATATCGGTTGGCATGCTTCAAGGCCCAAGATGCCTTGTGCTCCACCAACCGGCAGATGACATGCCTTCCGTATACAAGCTTGTCCAAAATTTTGATGCGTGCAGTAACCGTCAAGTCTAATCACACAAGCCAGCCACTTGTGAATGGCTAACCGTAATGCACTTAAAACCGCCAGCACAAATACAATGAAGATCAGAGAATACAATGAATTCCGGTCGTTAAGTCCCACGGAGACTCAATGGTGTGTACAACACTAATTCAGACGATAGAAGGATCACTAAGGATAATGATCCGAAAGCGAATGATGGATGATTATACTATCGAAAAGATATAAATTAAAGCGACTAAAATACAAATTAAGAAAATTAAAAGATAAAATATATTAAATAAACGCTATCACTAAATTTAAAGTGATGAACGTTTAAAACCTAAAACGACGCTTAAATTAAAACTACATTAACGCACAAAATAAAACGTGAAAATAAAGAAGGAAAATACCTATGAATATAGCAAATACATTTTACAATCCTAATTATATAAGAAAATTATTAGAAAAGAAAATTATTTTTAAAACTATTTATTTAATTTTATTAGTTAAAAACTATATTAAACTATTTAATAATACTCTAAAATAAAAGAAAATATGAAATGAGACTAGAAAAATAAAATTAAAACTTAGAAAAATCTAAAATATGATAAAACTAATTTTAAAACTGAAAATATATTTTTTGACTTTTTATATATTTATTATTAATTAATTACTATTTAAAACTAATTAAAATGCTAGAAAATACTTTTTAAACTAAGAAAATTATGGAAAAATATTTTTTTGCTTTTTTATATTTATCTTAACTTAAGAAAATGAAAATTATTTTTTGAAGCTTTTCTTAATTTTTGTATTAAAAGCTATTTAAAAATGCTTAAAAACTAATTTAAATTAAGAAAAATAGCAAAACAACTTAGAAAAATCTGAAAATTTCAAGAAAACTCTAAAATAATATTAGGAATATAAGAAAATGGAAAAACAGGTGCTTGTTAGAGGAATATGAATCGATATGGAAAGTGCTTATGATTAAAGACTGGATAAGCCAAAAGCTCACCAAAAGGCACCAAATGAAAACAGGACTATAATAAGCTACAAGAACTAGATTGCAACAGATCTCAACAAGTCTAAACCACAGAATCACAAGCTAGTACAGATTTGATGTTTTGAAAATAAGCTAAAAAACAGTTAACAGGTGCTCACTTTAGGTATAAGCACAAGCCACTCATTAAGCTAAAACTGAAATCAAGCAATTGGGACTTGGAAAAGACCTGGGTGAGATCTTACACACCAAAACTCAGACCTAATGGAGCTATGATGAGCTCTATGCACCTTGCAAAACCGCTTTCGACCCACATGCAGCTATTAACGATTCGCATTGTGGATTCATCACCAATTTGACAAGCTCTTTTAGAGCTTGAAGAAAATTTGCAAAAATATGAAAAATGACAAACATAAACTAGACCAAGAGAGGTTTTAAAAGCAACAATATTCACTTGATTTGACCTAGAACCGAGTGCATGAAAAATCCTCGCTAGAGTGGCGAAACTTAGTTTTTAACTTTTGACTTTTATCAAAACTGAAAGATTGACTTTTTCCAAGTTTAATCTTGATTTAAGAACTGAAAATGACATATTAAGGTGTGATGAACATAAAGCAAGCAATGTTATTTGAATTTGAACACAAAATAAGGTTTTGACCTGCAAAATTCCAACAGAGAAGATCTTAAATCGCTTAAAAGGAAATTTTGACTTAGGCAAGTTATAAGTACAAAAGTAAGACAGATAGAGTCAAAGACAACCAAACAAACATGAACCAAGAGGTTCTATCTATCGATTAGGTATCTAAGATGATAAAGCACAAGAACTAAACACCATTTTTGTGAACTGATAAGCAAAGTACACTTAACCAAGCTGCTATCTGACATATACCATTGATCAAACTAGACTTACATGACCTAAATACAACTAAATTAACATGTTAAAACTATTGGAGTCCTTAGATACACATATAAGTATAAACTGCAATATTGACTAAAAAATGAAAAGTGAGAAGGTAACTCACACTGTCCAGCTGGTGTGCAGACCAATACCAAACCCAAACCTGTTTTAAACTAATCTATTTGAACCCATATTCATCCTCTGCATCACCCAAATCATCACCAAATCCAATTTAGGCACAGTTTGACTTTCATTGACCAGGCAACACATTTGCTTAAAAATGTATTGTGAGCTTATAGAAAGCTTATAAAGACCTTAACCAAACTTGTTTAAGCTTAAAACAAGCAATTAACAACACAGACGTAAAACTTTGAAACCGAGAATCTCAACAAGAACTCATAAACTTGGAAATTTAGCACAACCGAAATTAACACTTGAAATAGGTCTTAATACACTTTAATAACTTACTTTAATAAAGTTTAACTTGAAATTACAACATTTAACTTAAACTAAAAGCAGTTTATTAAAAACGACATTAAAGAGGAAAACAAAACTAGCTACTCCTTTTCCTTTGCTTCTTCACTCTTTTATAGCCTCACATGATTCTCTCACATCTTCGAGTGGATCCCACCCGATTCCAGTATTTGGGTGATTTTGTGGGCCAAAATGTCAATTTTAGCGGAAAGGTTTATTTGACGGTGGTGGGTGTTGAGTGTGATGAGGAGAGGAGTAATCAAAGCTTCTTGGATGTAGTGTTTGGAGGGGACAAGGAAGGGATAAGGTGAGGAGGGCTTGAGTGTGTTAGGGTGTTTGCGTAAACAAGTGGGGAAGGAGGTGAGTTGGCGCCAAAGGGTGTTAGTTTGACTTGTGGATTTGACCGATATTAGTGAAGGGGGTCAAATGGGGTTAAATGATGTGGGGTCATAATAGCTTAGGTCCAAAATCATTTTGACAAGTCTTTAGGTAATAATTAAGACAAGGGCTTGACTTGTAAATCTGAAATCTCCAAGGACCAAACCTGTAATTTTCCAAACTTGTTTTAGGGGACCATAATTGACAAGCTTTGAAAGTTTAGGGACCTATCTTGCCATTATTGAAAGTTAAAGGACCTAAATTGTAAATTTGTAAATTTAAATCTCAAGGACCATTTTTGACAACTTAAGAACCTAGGGACTTTAAAATGATATTTCTTTATTTGGTTTTACCAGGACCTTTTGACAACTTTTGAAACTTGGGGACTAAAGCGCCAATTATGCAAACTTGATACGTTTTCATCCGATTTTGATATTTTGCATTTAAAACACATAAAACACGATTTGTGATATTTTCATCATTTTGATGCATTTTTGAGTGTTTTCGGATGATTTTGCGCTTTATATTGTACAAAATGATGAGTATTTAGACACTCATCAATCCCCACATCGAACTATTGCTAGTCCCTAGCAATCTTTTGAGAAAACTTAATGGATTTGAAAACTCTTTACCAAAAGCCATCACTGGAGTAGCCAAATGTTTCAGTTCAAGTAAGAACCTTGGTACATCGATAACCAAATGATTTTGAGCAAATCATAAGTCAGAACGGATTTGATTTGTCTTTACCGAGCCGCACCCTTCCGGACTAGCCAACTCTTAGATAAATTATCGTTATTATCTTTGGTGAGTCGATTACCAATTATGGTTTTTCCATCGCCTTTACCACAAGCCATAACCTTGCGGGCTAGCCAACTCTTCACTTTTTAGGATATGGTGGTGAGAACCATACAATTTTGGGCAAATTGCAAGCCATATAAACGGATTTGATATATCTTTACCAAGAGCCGTTTGCTCTGGATTAGCCAATCCTTTTGTCTTACGAGACATGGCGGATCGATAATCAAGATGAGTAAGTGTAGAACACTTACTCCAAAAAAATTTTGGCCAAAACGGGAATTGGGTAGATAATATATGAAATTCGTGAGAATTCCCCACACTTAGAAATGAATATTGCCCTCAATATTCAAAGTACCGCAGTTATACGAAACAAAGAACGTAAAGGGAAATACTACGGCCATTATTTTAAAAGCCTTTTTTTTTTTTTTTTTTTTTTTTTTTTTGAAATATAATGTATAACATGTGGGCATCACCCCACACTTAGCGGTAGAAAGGGTAAGAGTCGAAATATGGGTGAAAACCCATATTGTGTAAGCATCGTTTTTGATTTCAGTCGCTAGCTTGACTCGACCCGCATTCATTGGTTCATGGGAAGCAAGTGGAAGATACAATCTCCATCGGACTTTCATTCAAGATGTTTGGATAAACATTGAAGCACGTGAAAGTTCCACACCGATGAGATATAGAGAAAGACCCGCGCACGATGATAAATGAAAATGCCGGGGTCAAAGATAGTGTCCTCACTCCCAAGGAGTGAAGAAGAGAGGAAGTCACATCATAAGTGAGGAATGGAAGAAAGATGTTGATAACAATCAAGATCCATTCTTCATCCTCAAATGTAGACATGTCGGGAGGAAGGGTGAAGGTAGTATCATCAATAAGCAAACTCTTATGATAGAGTACACCTTCCTCCGAGCCAATATCATCCTCAAGATCAAAATGGAAATGATCATATTCCGGAGGATATGTCATGAGAGAGTTCACCGAGAACTCTTCATGAAGAGAATCATTGAAAAGCCTCAAGCTCGGGCTTGTCAATGTAGAGTCACTATCCACAACGGGATAGGAGATGAAGTCGACTTAGCACAAAATGATTCGATCTTAGAAACGAGGAGATTTATATTGAACAATTTGTCACGAAGTATCTCGCCCTCAATTTCCGTGATCATCGAATTTCTCACTTCTTCTAAGCTAACTAGCTCGAAGGTAGCTCCTCGACATAATCGATGTCTCCATAGGATAAAGAATCGTCAAACGAAGTACAATCGTTATCGAATCGGAGAACATATCAACATGATCATATGGAATGTCAAGAGGAGGAGAAGAGTCATCATTAAGAGGCTCATCACACATATTACGGAGATAACCTCGGACTCACTTGGGGTTGGAACAAGGTTCTCAACACTAGACGATTCCATTTCGGAATAGTGCAAGAGGCTCGCCCCCATTATGAGAGAGTCTTTGGAAGCAATAAAGGTAAGATAGGTGTGATAGCAATAGACCGAGGAGTTGAGAAATAAGATCGTTCAATTGAGTAACACTCTCCTCGTCGTAATCATAGTATTCCTTCATTTGAATACTATCCTCATCATCATCGCCATCATATCTCGATTCTTATATTCATCTCGTCAAGCTTACACACCATTCTTTTCATTTGCGTTTCTTTCGAATGCGATTTCTTGAACTTTGAGGAAGATTACATTCCTCGTAATCATTGAGATGTGTGAAGGCTCGGAAGTCCGATGACCGATGGAATATCATGGGGTTGGAAATTCTCAAAACCGGAGAATTGGAATTTTGAAAATTTTGATTCATCGGTTGACATTCAAAAGTCTCACGAGGACCCCGCGATTCTCACAATGAGATAATTGGGAAAATAACTTTCACCAAAGTTCGATTGTAACATGGTTCGGCTCATAGACAAGCGGGACCCGTGGAGGACAATCAAAACCGTAATGAGAATCATTCCCACAACACTCGCATGAGTAGGATTCAGATTGGGGTTGTGGAGGTAGGTAGGAAAAATCGGTGTTTCATATGAAATAGGATCGATTACCGACAACTTTGTCTCCGAAACCCACATTGGTACATCGCCGACAATTTCCACCATTAAATGGACCTCCACACTGTGAACATGTCAAATACCATGACATAAAGAATTAAACGGATAAGAGGATAAGGAATGGAGAATTAAACGGTTAAAGAAGATAAGGAATGAAGAATTAAACAGATTTGAAGATAAAGAAATGTAGAATTAAGCAGATTGGAGGATAAAGGATGGATATTTTGGATTTTTGAAAATATGTCAGAAAACAAAGAATGAAAATATTTTGGTGTTTTAACACTATAGGAAAAGTGTTAATGAACTTTTGGATTTTCCGATAACTTTACAAAAACTTTTACAAATGATGGGGTATGTGCAAGAATGGATCCGAAAAGGCTAAACACACGCTAAAGCTCTCCGCAATGCGCCAAAATTTTGATGCGTGCAGTAACCGTCAAGTCTAATCACACAAGCCACCCACTCATGAATGGCTAACCGTAATGCACTTAAACCGCCAGCACAAATACAATGAAGATCGAGAATACAATGAATTCCCGGTCGTTAAGTCCCACGGAGACTCAATGGTGTGTACAACACTAATTCGAGACGATAGAAGGATCACTAAGGATAATGATCCGAAAGGATCGACGGATGATTATACTCTTGAAAAGATATAAATTAAAGCGACTAAAATACAAATTAAGAAAATTAAAAAGATAAAATATATTAAATAAACGCTATCACTAAATTTAAAGTGATGAACGTTTAAAACCTAAAACGTACGTTTAAATTAAAAACTACATTAACGTACAAAATAAAACGTGAAAATAAAGAAGGAAAATACCTATGAATATAGCAAATACATTTTTACAATCCTAATTATATAAGAAAATTATTAGAAAAAGAAAATTATTTTTAAAACTATTTATTTAATTTTTATTAGTTAAAAACTATATTAAACTATTTAATAATACTCTAAAATAAAAGAAAATATGAAATGAGACTAGAAAAATAAAATTAAAACTTAGAAAATCTAAAATATGATAAAACTAATTTTAAAACTGAAAATATATTTTTTGACTTTTTATATATTTATTATTAATTAATTACTATTTAAAACTAATTAAAATGCTAGAAAATACTTTTAAACTAAGAAAATTATGGAAAAATATTTTTTGCTTTTTATATTTATCTTAACTTAAGAAAATGAAAAATTATTTTTTGAAGCTTTTCTTAATTTTTGTATTAAAAGCTATTTAAAATGCTTAAAAACTAATTTAAATTAAGAAAAATAGCAAAACAACTTAGAAAAATCTGAAAATTTCAAGAAAACTCTAAAATAATATTAGGAATATAATAAAATGGAAAAACAGGTGCTTGTTAGGAGGAATATGAATCGATATGGAAAGTGCTTATGATTAAGACTGGATAAGCCAAAAGCTCACCAAAAGGCACCAACCGAAAACAGGACTATAATAAGCTACAAGAACTAGATTGCAACAGATCTCAACAAGCCTAAACCACGAATCACAAGCTAGTACAGATTTGATGTTTTGAGAATAAGCTAAAAAGCAGTTAATGTGTGCTCACTTTAGGTATAAGCACAAGCCACTCATTAAGCTAAAAGCGAAATCAAGCAATTGGGAATTGGAAAAGACCGGTGAGATCTTACACACCAAAACTCGACCTAATGGAGCTATGATGAGCTCTATGTAGACCTTGCAAAACCCGCCAACCCTCGTAGCTAATAAAGGTGCCGCATGCGGATTCATCACCAATTTGACAAGCTCTTTTAGAGCTTGAAGAAAATTTGCAAAAATATGAAAAATGACAAACATAAACTAGACCAAGAGAGGTTTTAAAAGCAACAATATTCACTTGATTTGACCTAGAACCGAGTGCATGAAAAATCCTCGCTAGAGTGCCAAAACTTAGTTTTTAACTTTTGACTTTTTATCAAAACCGAAGATTGACTTTTCCAAGTTTAATCTTGATTTAAGAACTGAAATGACATATTAAGGTGTGATGAACATAAAGCAAGCAACGTTATTTGAATTTGAACACAAAATAAGGTTTTGACCTTGCAAAATTCCAACAGAAGATCTTAAATCGCTTAAAAGGAAATTTTGACTTAGGCAAGTTATAAGTACAAAAGTAAGACATATAGAGTCAAAGACAACCAAACAAACATGAACCAAGAGGTTCTATCTATCGATTAGGTATCTAAGATGATAAAGCACAAGAACCAAACACCATTTTGTGAACTCGATAAGCAAAGTACACTTAACCAAGTCGCTATCCGACATATACCATTGATCAAACTAGACTTACATGACCTAAATACAACTAAATTAACATGTTAAAACTATTGGAGTCCTTAGATACACATATAAGTATAAACCGCAATATTGACTAAAAATGAAAAGTGAGAAGGTAACTCACATCGTTGTCCGGTGTGCGGAGACCAATACCAAACCCAAACCTGCTTTTAAACTAATCTATTTGAACCCATATTCATCCTCCGCATCACCCAAATCATCACCAATCCAATTTAGGCACGCTTGACTTTCATTGACCAGCAACACATTTGCTTAAAATGTATCATGAGCTTATAGAAAGCTTATAAAGACCTTAACCAAACTTTTTAAGCTTAAAACAAGCAATTAACAACCTGGACGTAAAACTTTGAAACCGAGAATCTCAACAAGAAACTCATAAACTTGGAAATTTAGCACAACCGAAATTAACACTTGAAATAGGTCTTAATACACTTTAATAACTTACTTTAATAAAGTTTAACTTGAAATTACAACATTTAACTTAAACAAAAGCAGTTTATTAAAAACGACATTAAAGAGGAAAACAAAACTAGCTACTCCTTTTCCTTTGCTTCTTCACTCTCTTTATAGCCTCACATGATTCTCTCACATCTTCGAGCGGATCCCACCGATTCCAGTATTTGGGTGACTTTTTAGAATTTTGGCCAAAATGTCAATTTTGGCGGAAAGGTTTATTTGACAACCGGTGGGTGTTGAGTGTGATGAGGAGAGGAGTAATCAAAGCTTCGATGTAGTGTTTGGAGGGGACAAGGGAAGGGATAAGTGAGGAGGGCTTGAGTGTGCAGGGTGTTTGCGTAAACAAGTGGGAAGGAGGTGAGTTGGCGCCAAAGGGTGTTAGTTTGAGTTGTGGATTTGACCAGATATTAGTGAAGGGGGTCAATGGGGTTAAATGACAGGGGGTCATAATAAAGCTTAAGGTCCAAAATCATTTTGACAAGTCTTTAGGTAATAATTAAGACAAGGGCTTGACTTGTAAATCTGAAATCTCCAAGGACCAAACTCGTAATTTTCCAAACCTGTTTTAAGGGACCATAATTGACAAGCTTTGAAAGTTTAGTGGACCTATCTTGCCATTATTGAAAGTTAAAGGACCTAAATTGTAAATTTGTAAATTTAAATCTCAAGGACCATTTTGACAACTTAAGAATCCTTAGGACTTTAAAATGATATTTCTTTATTTGGTTTTACCAGGACTGCTTTTTGACAACTTTTGAAACTGGGGACTAAACCGCCAATTATGCAAACTTGATACGCTTTTCCATCCGATTTGATATTTTTGCATTTAAACACATAAAACATCGATTTGTGATATTTTCATCATTTTGATGCATTTTTGAGTGTTTTAGATGATTTTGCAGAGTTTATATTGTACAAAAATGATGAGTATTTAGACACTCATCAATCCCCACATCGAACTATTGCTAGTCCCTAGCAATCTTTTGAGAAAACTTAATGGATTTGAAAACTCTTTACCAAAAGCCATCACTGAGTATCCAAATGTTTCAGCTCAAGTAAGAACCTTGGTACATCGATAACCAAATGATTTTGAGCAAATCATAAGTCAGAACGGATTTGATTTGTCTTTACCGTGCCGCACTTTCCGGACTAGCCAACTCTTAGATAAATTATCGTGATTATCTTTGGTGAGTCGATTACCAATTATGGTTTTTCCATCGCCTTTACCACAAGCCATAACCTTGCGGGCTAGCCAACTCTTCACTTTTTAGGATATGGTGGTGAGAACCATACAATTTTGGGCAAATTGCAAGCCATATAAACGGATTTGATATATCTTTACCAAGAGCCGTTTGCTCTCGGATTAGCTAATCCTTTTGTCTTACGACATGGCGGATCGATAATCAAGATGAGTAAGTGTAGAACACTTACTCCAAAAAATTTTGGCCAAAAACGGGAATGGGTAGATAATATATGAAATTAGTGAGAATTCCCCACACTTAGAAATGAATATTGCCTCAATATTCAAAGTACCGCAGTTATACCGAAACAAAGAACGTAAAAGGAAATACTACGCCATTATTTTAAAAGACTTTTTTTTTTTTTTTTTTTTTTTTTTTGAAATATAAATGTATAACATGGGCATCACCCCACACTTAGGTGGTAGAAAGGGTAAGAGTCGAAATATGGGTGAAACCCATATTGTGTGTAAGCATTGTTTTGATTTCCAGTCGCTAGCTTGACTCGACCCCGCATTCATTGGTTCATGGGAAGCAAGTGGAAGATACAATTCCATCGGACTTTCATTCAAGATGTTTGGATAAACATCAAGTACGTGAAAGTTCCACACCGATGAGATATAGAGAGAAAGACCCGGCGCACGATGATAAATGAAAATGCCGGGTCAAAGATAGTGTCCTCACTCCCAAGGAGGAAGAAGAGAGGAAGTCACATCATAAGTGAGGAATGGAAGAAAGATGTTGATAACAATCAAGATCCATTCTTCATCCTCAAATGTAGACATGTCGGGAGGAAGGGTGAAGGTAGTATCATCAATAAGCAAACTCTTATGATAGAGTACACCTTCCTCCGAGCCAATATCATCCTCAAGATCAAAATGGAAATGATCATATTCCGAGGGGATATGTCATGAGAGTTCACCGGAGAACTCTTCATGAAGAGAATCATTGAAAAGCCTCAAGCTCGGGCTTGTCCAATGTAGAGTCACTATCCACAACGGGATAGGAGATGAAGTCGACTTAGCACAAAATGATTCGATCTTAGAAACGAGGAGATTTATATTGAACAATTTGTCACGAAGTATCTCGTCCTCAATTTCCGGATCATCGAATTTCTCACTTCTTCTAAGCTAACTAGCTCAAGGTAGCTCGACATAATCGATGTCTCCATAGGATAAAGAATCGTCAAACGAAGTACAATCGTTATCAGAATCGGAGAACATATCAACATGATCATATGGAATGTCAAGAGGAGGAGAAGAGTCATCATTAAGAGGCTCATCACACATATTACCGGAGATAACCTCGGACTCACTTGGGGTTGGAACAAGGTTCTCAACACTAGACGATTCCATTTCTGGAATAGTGCTAAGAGGCTCGTCCCCCATTATGAGAGAGTCTTTGGAAGCAATAAAAGGTAAGATAGGTGTGATAGCAATAGACCGAGGAGTTGAGAAATAAGATCGCTCAATTGAGTAACACTCTCCTCGTCAGAATCATAGTATTCCTTCATTTGAATACTATCCTCATCATCATCGCCATCATATCCGATTCTTATATTCATCTCATCAAGCTTACACACCATTCTTTTCATTTGCGCTTCTTTCGAATGCGATTTCTTCGTAACTTTGAGGAAGATTACATTCCTCGTAATCATTGAGATGTTGTGAAGGCTCGAAGTCCGATGACCGATGGAATATTGTGGGGTTGGAAATTCTCAAACCGGAGAATTGGAATTTTGAAAATTTTGATTCATCGGTCGACATTCAAAAGTCTCATGAGACCCCGCGATTCTCACAACAGAGATAATTGGGAAAATAACTTTCACCAAAGTTCTGATTGTAACATGGTTCGGCTCATAGACAAGCGGGACCCGTGGAGGACAATCAAAACCGTAATGAGAATCATTCCACAACACTGCATGAGTAGGATTCGTATTGGGGTTGTGGAGGTAGGTAGGAAAAATCGGGTGTTTCATATGAAATGGGATCGGGATTACCGACAACTTTGTCTCCGAAACCCACATTGGTACATCGCCGACAATTTCCACCATTAAATGGACCTCCACACCAGGAACATGTCAAATACCATGACATAAAGAATTAAACGGATAAGAGGATAAGGAATGGAGAATTAAACGGTTAAAGAAGATAAGGAATGAAGAATTAAACAGATTTGAAGATAAAGAAATGTAGAATTAAATGTATTGAGGATAAAGGATGGATATTTTTGGATTTTTGAAAATATGTCAGTAAAACAAAGAATGAAAATATTTTTGGTGTTTTTAACACTATAGGAAAAGTGTTAATGAACTTTTTGGATTTTCCGATAACTTTACAAAAACTTTTACAAATGATGGGGTATGTGCAAGAATGGATCCGAAAAGGCTAAACACACGATAAAGCCTCCCGCAGCATGGCCTAAAATTTTGATGCGCGTAACCGCCAAGTCTAATCACACAAGCCGCCCACTGCATGAATGGCTAACCGTAATGCACTTAAACCGCCAGCACAAATACAATGAAGATCGAGAATACAATGAATTCTCGGTCGTTAAGTCCCACGGAGACTCAATGGTGTACAACACTAATTCTGACGATAGAAGGATCACTAAGGATAATGATCCGAAAGGATTGACGGATGATTATACTACTGAAAAAGATATAAATTAAAGCGACTAAAATACAAATTAAGAAAATTAAAAAGATAAAATATATTAAATAAACGCTATCACTAAATTTAAAGTGATGAACGTTTAAAACCTAAAACATACGTTTAAATTAAAAACTACATTAACGTACAAAATAAAACGTGAAAATAAAGAAGGAAAATACCTATGAATATAGCAAATACATTTTTACAATCCTAATTATATAAGAAAATTATTAGAAAAAGAAAATTATTTTTAAAACTATTTATTTAATTTTTATTAGTTAAAAACTATATTAAACTATTTAATAATACTCTAAAATAAAAGAAAATATGAAATGAGACTAGAAAAATAAAATTAAAACTTAGAAAAATCTAAAATATGATAAAACTAATTTTAAAACTGAAAATATATTTTTGACTTTTTATATATTTATTATTAATTAATTACTATTTAAAACTAATTAAAATGCTAGAAAATACTTTTAAACTAAAAAATTATGGAAAAATATTTTTGCTTTTTATATTTATCTTAACTTAAGAAAATGAAAAATTATTTTTGAAGCTTTTCTTAATTTTTGTATTAAAAGCTATTTAAAAATGCTTAAAACTAATTTAAATTAAGAAAAATAGCAAAACAACTTAGAAAAATCTGAAAATTTCAAGAAAACTCTAAAATAATATTAGGAATATAAGAAAATGGAAAACAGGTGCTTGTTAGGAGGAATATGAAATCGATATGGAAAGTGCTTATGATTAAGACTGGATAAGCCAAAAGCTCACCAAAAGGCACCAACCGAAAGCAGTGGACTATAATAAGCTACAAGAACTAGATTGCAACAGATCTCAACAAGCCTAAACCACAGAATCACAAGCTAGTACAGATTTGATGTTTTGAGAATAAGCTAAAAAGCAGTTATGTGTGCTCACTTTAGGTATAAGCACAAGCCACTCATTAAGCTAAACCGAAATCAAGCAATTGGGACTTGGAAAGAGACCGGTGAGATCTTACACACCAAAACTCAGACCTAATGGAGCTATGATGAGCTCTATGCACCTTGCAAAACCCGCTCAACCTCCAGGTGCTAATAAAGGCCTCGCATTGGGATTCATCACCAATTTGACAAGCTCTTTTAGAGCTTGAAGAAAATTTGCAAAATATGAAAAATGACAAACATAAACTAGACCAAGAGAGGTTTTAAAAGCAACAATATTCACTTGATTTGACCTAGAACTGAGTGCATGAAAAATCCTGCTAGAGTGGCCAAAACTTAGTTTTTTAACTTTTGACTTTTTATCAAAACTGAAAGATTGACTTTTTCCAAGTTTAATCTTGATTTAAGAACTGAAAATGACATATTAAGGTGTGATGAACATAAAGCAAGCAATGTTATTTGAATTTGAACACAAAATAAGGTTTTGACCTTGCAAAATTCCAACAGAGAAGATCTTAAATCAGTTAAAAGGAAATTTTGACTTAGGCAAGTTATAAGTACAAAAGTAAGACATATAGGAGTCAAAGACAACCAAACAAACATGAACCAAGAGGTTCTATCTACTGATTAGGTATCTAAGACAGATAAAGCACAGTAACCAAACACCATTTTTGTGAACTGATAAGCAAAGTACACTTAACCAAGCTGCTATCTGACATATACCATTGATCAAACTAGACTTACATGACCTAAATACAACTAAATTAACATGTTAAAACTATTGGAGTCCTTAGATACACATATAAGTATAAACTGCAATATTGACTAAAAAATGAAAAGTGAGAAGGTAACTCACACCGCCGGTGGTGTGTGAGACCAATACCAAACCCAAACCTGTTTTAAACTAATCTATTTGAACCCATATTCATCCTCTGCATCACCCAAATCATCACCAAATCCAATTTAGGCACAGTTTGACTTTCATTGACCAGGCAACACATTTGCTTAAAAATGTATTGTGAGCTTATAGAAAGCTTATAAAGACCTTAACCAAACTTGTTTAAGCTTAAAACAAGCAATTAACAACCTGGACAGAAAACTTTGAAACTGAGAATCTCAACAGTAAACTCATAAACTTGGAAATTTAGCACAACCAAATTAACACTTGAAATAGGTCTTAATACACTTTAATAACTTACTTTAATAAAGTTTAACTTGAAATTACAACATTTAACTTAAACTAAAAGCAGTTTATTAAAAACGACATTAAAGAGGAAAAACAAAACTAGCTACCTTTTCCTTTGCTTCTTCTCTCTTTTATAGCCTCACATGATTCTCTCACATCTTCCGAGTGGATCCCACCCGATTCAGAGTATTTGGGTGACTTTTAGAATTTTGGCCAAAATGTCAATTTTGGCGGAAAGGTTTATTTGTGGTGGTGGGTGTTGAGTGTGATGAGGAGAGGAGTAATCAAAGCTTCTTGGATGTAGTGTTTGGAGGGGGGACAAGGGAAGGGATAAGGTGAGGAGGGCTTGAGTGTGCAGGGGTGTTTGCAGAAACAAGTGGGGAAGGCGGTGAGTTGGCGCCAAAGGGGTGTTAGTTTGACTTGTGGATTTGACCAGATATTAGTGAAGGGGGGGTCAAATGGGGTTAAATGACAGGGGGGTCATAATAGGCTTAAGGTCCAAAATCATTTTGACAAGTCTTTAGGTAATAATTAAGACAAGGGCTTGACTTGTAAATCTGAAATCTCCAAGGACCAAACTGTAATTTTCCAAACTTGTTTTAGGGGACCATAATTGACAAGCTTTGAAAGTTTAGGGACCTATCTTGCCATTATTGAAAGTTAAAGGACCTAAATTGTAAATTTGTAAATTTAAATCTCAAGGACCATTTTTGACAACTTAAGAATCCCTAGGGACTTTAAAATGATATTTCTCTTTATTTGGTTTTACCAGGACCTGCTTTTGACAACTTTTGAAACTTGGGGACTAAAGCGCCAATTATGCAAACTTGATACGCTTTTTCATTTGATTTTGATATTTTTGCATTTAAAACACATAAAACATCGATTTGTGATATTTTCATCATTTTGATGCATTTTTGAGTGTTTTCGGATGATTTTGCGGTTTATATTGTACAAAATGATGAGTATTTAGACACTCATCAATGGAGTACACGACGGGTGTTTTATAAGTCGCACGGAAGGCCCAGTCGCCATCTAGCTTATCCGACCAAGAGGCACGGTTTTCGCCAACCGCCTCTCCGAATTCTTTAATCCCTCGGTTGGAAACTTCCACTTGCCCACTTGTTTGGGGGTGGTACGCAGAGAGACGCGAAGTTACACCATACTTTTGCATGACTCTATCAAACCGGTCATTGCAAAATGCGCACTCACGATCACCGATTATAGCTCGTGGAGTTCCAAACCTAGCAAAAGAGATTTTAAGAATTTCACAACAACTCGGGCATCGCTGGTAGGCAAAGCCTTAGCTTCAACCCATTTTGACAAATAGTCAACGCCACGTAGTATGTATTTATTTCCGCGAGATGAAGGAAATGGCCCCATAAAGTCAATGCCCAGATGTCAAAAATCTCACACACTTGAATGGCGTTTCGCGGCATTTCATTTCTTTGTGAGATATTCCGTGACGTTGACAAGCGTCACATGTTTTGACAAATTCGTGGGCATCCTTATAAATCGTGGGCCAATAGAATCCTGAATCAAACACCTTCTTGGCGGTGTAGTTGGGGCTATGATGTCCCCAAGAGGTCCGTAATGGCAAGCTTTGAGAATGTCAATAGCTTCCCGACCATACACACATCGCCTCGATGACTTGATCCGCGCAAATTTTGAATAAGTAGGGTCGTCCCGTAAGTAATGTTTACATCTTTAAAGAATTTGTTTTTCCGTTGGGACGACATCCCTTTCACCATAAAGTTACCCGCATGGTAATTTGCAAAGTCAAGAAACCATGGGTAGAAGAGTCTCCACGAAAAGAAACCACATTGAGTGTTTCGAGAGGAAATGTTTTGTTTATTTCCTTTTCTCGAAAACATCTTGGTGAGGGTTCTCTAATCGACAGATGATCGTGACGTGTTCTCGACTCCTTTTTATCACGTATAATGATATCAAATTCTTGTAGAGGAGAACCCAACGGAGCAATCTCGCTTTGCTTCTTGTTTTGCAAAGAGATATTTGAGAGCCGAGTGATCCGTATACACCACGATTTGGTCAAGATAAGGTATGGCGAAACTTTTCAAACGCATACACCACGCCTAATAATTCTTTTTCCGTAGTGGTGTAATGGGTTCGAGCTTCACCATAGTCTTACTCGCGTAGTGGATAGGGTGAAAATGCTTGGTTTTCGTTGCCCCAAGACCGCACCGATAGCAAAATCACTTGCATCGCACATGAGCTCAAAGGTAAATCCCGCCGGGGCAACTAGAATGGGTGCTTCCGTAAGCTTTTCCTTTAATGTTTCAAAGCTTCGATGCACTCGGTGAGAAGATAAAAGGAGCATCTTTTTAAGAAGATGGGTCATAGGCCGAGCGATTTTAGAGAAATCTTGTATGAATCACGATAAAACCCGGCATGACCTAGAAAACTCCTAATACCTTTGACGGTAGTAGGACGAGGCAATTTAGCAATAACATCAACTTTTGCTCTATCTACCTCAATCCCATTTTTGAAATCTTATGGCCAAGGACTATGCCTTCTTTGACCATAAGTGGCTCTTCTCCCAATTTAGACATAGATTGGTGTCTTCACACCGCTTCAAAGATTTTATCTAAATGGGAGAGACATGTATGAAACGAGTCCCCAACGACCGAGAAGTCATCCATAAACACCTCCATTGTTTCCGATCATGTCGTGGAAAATTGCCATCATACATCGTTGGAACGATGCGTGAGCATTACATAGGCCAAAAGGCATACGCCCGTAGGCAAAAGTTCCGTATGGGGTGTGAATGTGGTCTTTTCTTGATCTAGCGGATCAATGGGGATCCGAAAGTATCCCGAGAAACCATCAAGGAAACAACAAGATTCGCTCACCGCTAATCTCTCAAGCATCCGATCCATGAAGGGTGAGGAAAATGGTCTTTACGGGTGGCTTCGCTTAACTTGCGATAGTCAATACACACACGCCATCCCGTAACCAATCGAGTTGGAATTAACTCGTTTTCTTCATTTGTGACAACAAGAATGCCACCCTTTTTGGAACACATGGATTGGGCTAACCCAAGGACTATCGAGATCGGGTAAATTAAACCGCATCAAGAAGTTTGAGAACCTCTTGTTTGATAACCTCGTGAATCTTAGGATTCACCTTTCTCGATGTTGGATCATTGGTTTGAAGTCATCCTCCATTAAGATTTTGTGAGTACAAAACTCGTGGTTGATACCCTTAATGTCGGAGAGTTTCCAAGCAATTGCTTGTTTGTGTGACTTCAAGACCTTTATGAGAGCGATCTTTTCCTCCTCGCTAAGTCTTTAGCGATTATGACGGGTAATTTATCATCACCCTCCAAGAATGCATACTCGAGATGAGGAGGTAGGTCCTTAAGTTCAACCTCGGAAATTCTTCAGAGATGTTTGTACCGATTTGATTTCCTCAATCGTGATCTTTTTCGAGGAGTGAAGGTAATGCATCTTCATTTAACAATTGTTCCGGATAAAGGATATCTCCTCCGAATCATAAACACCATCAATTCCAAAGTGAATTGATTCATTAGTAGCAAGAAATTCATTGAGCTCTTCCAGAGGAAGCCACCTCCCTCAAATGGAGTGAGAGAGGGAAGAGTCGGCAATGATTGGTTGAGAAGATGTGGTGGAATCCCCACTCACGTAATTATGAAGATAACCAAGAAACTCTCGAGAGTACTCCTCGAAGCAATATCAATTAAATCGACTCGATTAATTGATTCAAGATCATAATTTGAGGAGTACTCAAGTTTGATCAAGGTTAAAGGTACGACTTCATTACCCACACGTAACGTGATTTCTTGCTCAAATACATCAATAAGAGCACGACCCGTTCTCGTGAATCCTCGTCCAACAATGAGGGGAACCCGAGGATCGCATCGAAATCAACAACCACAAAGTCGCCTAGAAAATGGAACTTTCCTACTTTACAAATACATCCTCGGCGATGCCAAGGGGGACGCGATATAGAACGATCCGCAAGCTCAAGAGTCATGCGGTAGGAATAAGTTCGAAGAGAAAGTTTCTTCCATATCGAGTAAGGCATCGATTGATGCTTGCACCAAGATCGGCAAGGCAAAGCATTCAATCATTCTCGAAAACACAAGGAAGAAGAAATTTTCCAGATCTCCAAGCTTCTGAAGCTTTTAATGAATCACGAAAGCGCTCGCTCAAAGGAGTCTTAGCCATTTCAAATGCTTTTCCTTATTGCTTAACATGTGTTTGAGAGTTGATGCAAACTTGGGCATCAAGATGATAGCATCCGCAAAGCTTATGTCAAAACGTAGTTCTTGGAAAATTTGAAAGAATTTTTCCATTTGATGACCAGCTTTTTCAGAGCTTTGCTCATTTAAACGTGAGGGTAAGGAATAGAAGTTTTGATTGGGGTCACCAACCGGAGGTTCAAAACAACCTGTGTTTGGTCTTGGGTTTCGGACAACCCGAGGATGGACATTGCCGGTACTCCGCTATTAGTAGGCGCCTTGTCCTTTGTCGCCTCGTGTTCACTTTCCACTACCTTCGGGAGAGAAGAAGAGGTAGTAGGAATAGCGGTCCATCATATGAAGCACCACTTGGTTGTGATCGCTTTGCATCGCCCCTGATTAGCGATCGTGTTGCTAGGTAAAGTACCGAGCCCGAGGGTCGATCATTTAAAGACTTCTTAATGTCGAAACTGGCCGACCAACAACATATTCATTTCCTCCGGGATTTCATGAATTACTTCAACAACTCATCGATGATGGTCCGTTGGAACAATGGTTTGATTTTACGTGAAAATTCGCCTCTATTGTTTGGATTAGGACCTTGATTTTGAAAATTTCCTTGATTATTGCCATGAAAGTACCTGTGGTTGAAATTTCCCGACCTTGGTTTCTGTTAAAATTTCCTTGGTGTTGGAAATTTTGACCTTGATTTTGAAAACCGTTATTTTGACCGAAATTACCTTGGTTTTGAAAACCTTGGTTTGGTCTATTCGATGTTGATTACGGTTTTGGTTTTGGTTGAAACCGGTGGTCCAGGGTAGTGGTTAGACGGTGGTTCGGGTCCATAGGAGCACGATATTGGTTGCTTCCTGAATTGGGAATCCCACCACAAGATTTGCTTCAAAAGGGTTACCATCGGTGGCCATACATCGTAATAGGCATGGGGCCACCGCAAGTAACATGACTTCCACTTTCTTAACTTCACAGGAGGTGAAGTTTGTGAAAAGAAACTTTCTTTTGGTTGAGAGAACCAAAGCTTGAATTGCTTCCGTGAGTTTGTCAATCTTAGCATCGGTGCTAGACCGACTCACGGGTGATGAAGAAGGACCAACACCGACTGGGAAACAACCGGTTTGCTTCGGCAAGGCGGACTTTAGACTTGTTTTCAATTATCGCCAAGGCTTTTTGACGCTTTGTTAAGAAATTTCTCCTCGGAGGAATTGAGAGAATCTTGACTGATTGACTCACCCATTATAGAAAGTATCGAGTTACATCAACTCGAGAAACCGTGGTGAGGACATTTGCGGAGCAACTCCTTAAAACGATCCCACGATTCACCGAAGGTTCATCAAACTTTTGTGTAAACTTGATGATTTCATTTTAAGACTCGTGGTTTTGGAAGGCGGATAAAACTCGCTCACAAATTTCTTCACCGTGTCTTCCCATGTTTCGATTGATTTAGGGGTTGTTTTTCAAGCCAAACCGGCTTGCCCTCAAGGAAAATGGGAATAAGAAGCTTAACAAAGATCCGTAGGGACATTCTTGTATTTGATGGTAGATGCAATCTTGTTAAACCATCGAATATGAGCATGAGGATCATCCCGCCAAAACCATAGAACTCGACTTGAGGTTACAAGATTCAAGAACCGGTTTTGAGTTCAAAATTTTCACCACAATGGTGGGATAACAATAGCATCTCCATACCCGCCGATGGGTGCCGGAGAAGCTCACACATAGGACGTTCTTCCGCCATGACAACGGAAGTAGTGTGAGCAGTCCGGATCTCGATCCGATCGATGGAGCAGAAGTTCACGGACACGCCTTCTGGAATCGACAAGCTCACGAAATGGGCTTACAGCCCCAGAAGAGCGAAAAGATACACTAGAGTTAACTCTAAGAGATCTCGAGTTAAGGAAAGGAATTATGAAAATGGTGAAAATGGGGTAAGAAGAATCTTTTGGGTTTTCTCGGTTCGACAAGTAGATATAACAACAAATCCAATTAAAACAATATCGAGGTAAAACAACAAGTGAACTTAAACCAATAATCACAAGATGAATGGCTTTTGAAAAGGTACACCACTATCAAGGACACAAAGGCAAGTTTTAATCTTTGGTTCGGGAACTTATTATGGTCGTATTCCCAGCTAGGTAGTACACCGCCTTGGTTTGCGGTGGTAATCTTTATGTTGTTATTATTAAACAAAACGACAAATCTTTTGTATTTTATCTTTGATACATATATAGAAACAAAAGGAAAATATTTTTGTGTTTTATACGCTTTAAGTCTTTTTGGTTTTTGGATTTTTATAAGAAAATATATATAGATATAGATAAATGGTATGAACAAGGAGTGAATATTCAAATCACTAATCTACTAAGCGTAAGATAATTAGCACAACTCAAGCAATGCGCCAAAATTTGATTCGTGCTAAACCGCTGTTATCTCACAAGCTAGCCACTGTGAATGGCTAACCGTGAAGAAACTTAAAACATTTCGTACACAAATGCAATGAAGTCCGGAGAGTATAGTGTTTCCCTGTGTCGTTATGTCCCAACGAGTTGTGCGAGAATAGTCAAACGCAGTAGTGATCGAGATAATTGAATGGAAAAGAGTTGTGATTGATTATGCTAAAAGAAAAGTTAATAAACTACAGGGGCTTAAATGCAAATTAAAGAAAATTAAAAGATAAATTATATTAAATAAACGCTATCACTATTTTTAAACCGATGTTTTTGATTTTTCTTTATAAAACTTAAATTAAAACTACGCGACGCATACAAAAGAAAATGTGAAACTCAAGCAATATTAATCCTAAAATATGAAAATGATATTTTTACAAACCTAATGATAAGAGAAAATTTTAAGAAAAAGAAAATTATTTTTATAACTATTTATTTAATTATTATTAATTAAAAACTATTTTTAACTATTTAATAATAACCTAAAATACAAGAAAATGTGAAATAAAGCTAGAAAAATGAAATTATGACTTGGAAAAATCTAAAATAACTAAAGAGAATTTTCAAAACTATTTTTATATTTTTCTGATTATTTTTCTATTTTCTATGAATTAAAAACTATTTTTAACTAATTAAATTGCTTAAAAGTACAAATTTAACTAAGAAAAATATGGAAAAATATTTTTTTGACTTTTTATATTTATCTTAACCTAGGATAATTGAAAAATTATTTTTTTGAACTTTTTCTGATTTAATTGTATTAAAAGCTAATTAAAATGACTTAAAAACTGTTTTAATTAAGAAAAAATAGTAAACAGTGCTAGAAAAATATGAAAAATTCAGGAAAACTCTAAAATAATATTCTAATTCTAGGAAAATTATAAAAAAGAGCTTGTGTGTAGGAAAATGAATCAGCAAAGCAAGTGCTTATGTAATAAGCACTTGGAATAAGCACAAGGTACCAAATGAGTACCAAACTGTCACAGAAGCTCTAATAAGCTAAAAGTACTCAACTGCAACTAATTACAATTGCTCTAAACCACTGAATTGCAAAATACAAAGATTTGATGATTTGAGCTTGAATGCTAAAAACAGTTTGAGGTTACTACTTTTAAGCTTATGCACAAGCTACCCAATAAGCTGGAAATGAAAAACACATATTAGAACTTGAAGTTGACCTGGTTGGCTACTTGTAAACCAAAGATTAGCCTTTGACAAGCTCTTATGAGCTTTTGCCAAGCTCGCAAGATATCGAGAAAACTCAAGACTCATCGAAGTTTGTGAAGCAGTGGCAAATAAGCCCTGCTTTGATAAGCTATTTTGAAGCTTTTAGAAAATTACTAAAAATCAATAAAAATCATAATAAGTAACTTGACCAACTGAAGTTTAAGAACCCAAAGTTACACTTGATTTGACCTGCATTAAATCTATGAAAATCAACTTAGGTTGGTTGAAAACCGGTTTTTCACCTATTTTCGACTTTTGATGTGTTTTGAAAGGTTTGACTTTTATGAGTTTTGATTCAATTTATTGGACCGATGTTGATGTTAAATGGTAAAGTAAAACTAATGCAAGCAATGTCTATGATTTTTGAACACAAACCAAGCTTTTGATATCACGATTTGTAATGCATAAGAACTTAAGACAGTTTAAAAGTGATTTTGACTTCGAGATATACAGTGCAATATTAAGACAGATGTGAGTCAAATGACTTATATTAAGACTAACTATGCATATTTCAAGTATAAGCCAAGGCTCAAACTCAATGAAACCCATCGATCCAAACACCAATTTAACTAACTCGATTTGAACATTTAAACTAAGCCACCATCGATTTGACTCATTCAACCACTTAAACTAACTCTAGTATCCTAATTACTACTAAATAAACAAAGCTTAAGCCATATAATATCCTGATTCCAATACAAGCACAATATGCAAATGAACTAGAAATGAAAATGAGATAAAACTTAAAAGAGCCCAGCTTATTTGTGCAGCTTAAACCAAACCCAAACTATGCTAATCTAACCAAATCCAACCCAAATCCACTCTGCATCAGCCCCATTCCATTTCCACAACTGATTGAACCAATGTCTCTTCACAGTTGACTTTTGTTGACCAACTTGATATTTTGCTTGAAACTGATTTAGAAGCTTACCAAAAGCTATATTAAGCTTAAATAAGCTTGTTTGACTGATAAAGAAGCTTATTGAAGCTTGGTTTTTAGCACATTTATGCTGATTTTATAACAGAGGATACAAAACATGAAACTATATTAAAACCTTTGAATTGATACTTGAAAACAGTTTATATTGATAAAACAGATGGAGTTTAATACATAGAAACAAAAGATTACAAAATTAAAGACTAGCTAAGACAATTTTTATAAATACGACATACATGAATTTAAAAAAACTAAGTACTTCCTTCTCTCTTGCTTCCCTTTCTTCTTTTTATACACCATATGTCTTCTCTCACCTCTCTGAATGATTCCCACTAATTTCCGTAACCATTGGATCACTTGGGTGCATTTGGCCATTGGATTACTTTTGGCGGGAAAAGTTGTTTTGAGCAATGAGCTCGAATTTGCAACTAGGGGTGGCATTAATTGTGGTGTGAAAGGTTGGTGGAAATGATGATGAGGGGAGGATAAGGTAGATGATGGGAATATGCCTGAGTTGCAGGGCTAGTCAAGTGGTGGGAGGAAGAGGATAAAGTGGGTGGGGTTTGACTTTATTTGACCAGGGGTCCAAAAATGATAATGACAGGGGGTCACAATGGTTGGCAGGGTTCAAAGGTTATAGGAAGGGGTCAAAGGTTTAAGGCTTAGTAATACAAGGACCATTTTGTAATTCTTCCAAACTTTAGGGACCATAGCTGCCAATTTATCAAAGTTGTCACAAGGACCAAAACTGACAAGTTCCAATAGTTCAAGGACTATTTTGACATTTTCAAATTTTCAAAGGACCATTTGTGACAATTTTCAAAGTTTAGGGACCTAAATTGTAATTTTGTAATTTTAAATCTCAAGGACCGCTTTGACAACTTAAGAATCCTAGGACTTAAAATGATATTTTTCTTTATTTTGATTTACCAGGACCTGCTTTTGACAACTTTTGAAACTTGGGGACTAAACCGCCAATTATGCCAACTTGATACGCTTGGATACTGTAGAAGGTTGAGGAACACGGAACCAACAAGGATTCCGTGCGATATAAAGGGAATCACATCCCTCGCTTAAGGTACGATGATAACCCTAATTCTCCTTAAACCCTAAACCGATTACTTACTCACGCCGGAGGATAATCGGGAGACAATCCCACGATAAGCCTAACGGTGTCTTTTGTCTTTAGTGCGCAGTTAAGCAACAATCCTCAATTGGTGTAGGAACCGAGCTCCAAACAAGGAACGCCCAACTTTTGCATCAACAAGTGGTGCCATCCGTGGGACCATTCACTAAGAACCAAGAACTAGGATGACAAAGCGATCGCAATCGATTTTATCGAAAGAAGGTGCACAATGGGCAACCCCAAGCGATCTCCGGGACAACCAAGGTCGCTAAGAATCGTGGATCGTGCCGATTCGGCCTTCCTCCGTGGAACCACTCTGGGACAACCTGCACAACAACTACCACCACCAGTGAGCAGAGACCCACAAGACTCCTTTTACTCCACTCCAATCGGTGCTAGAAGCTAACTTCACAAAGCACCCGACGCACCCGACAAGAACAAGGCGTGTTGATAGAAACGGATACCCCTATCCCTGAGGAGTCGCTCCGGAATTAGAGCCAAGTAGTTTTGTCTCTCAAAATTACGAAGCCCTAGCTATCCTCATGCAAGAGGAAGCAAAGAAAAGACCAAGTCGGAGCCTGCATGCTCTGGCCAGACTTTGGCCCGAGTTTGGGACATCTCCACCGCCGCCGTAAGGAGAAACGCGGGAGGATAATCACGACCCCAAAGTGTTCAATAGAATCGGAAGGAGAGTCGAGGAAGATGATACATCCGACTCACAACCTATGACCGAAAGTGAGGAAGATGGGAAGCGCACAATGTCCACACTAGACTTGGTAGCCGCAGAGTACAAGATAGACCGGGGAGCGATATTCCCAAGTGAAAGCTCCCCAAGCACAAATTGAGGACAACCGCGAACGCCAAGGAGAGAGGAACTATCTTCTAGTAATTCCTGACAACGAGGACAAGGAGATCGACATTGGAAATCCGTAAGAAAAACCGTGACCAAGAAGAGGAGGATATGTCTCCCATGGCGCCGCCGAAGGTAGACGCGCTCACTAGACGATCGTTGATTTTTCGAGAACAAAAGAGGCGCATGCCTACTAATGTTAAAACCTATGATGGAGCAGTGGACTCGATGATCACCTAAAATTTTCGAATCACCGCAACCATTGAAAATCGCCACAACCTCAGATGGTGCCACATGTTCAATTCCACACGGTGGAAATGCGCGAATCGGTTCAACAAGCTTCCACGCAGAAGCATCAATGGCTTCAAGAGTTGAGGAAGGCATTCGCCTAAACTTTACTCAACGAAAAAGTGCGCTAAAACCCCATTGAACTCGCTAGAGTCAAACAACGCCTGGGGAATCCACAAGCGCTTTCATGGAGCGCTTCAAGGATGAGTGCATGCAAGTCAAAGCATGTCCCGGTACTCAAAATCTCGTGGTTCATGAATGGGATCAAGAACCCGAACTTATTAAAAGATTGAATGACAGATTCCCCAATCCTTCGATGAGGTTATGAAGCGTACACGGTCCTTCGTACAAGGAGAAGTCGCCGCAACGGATAACAAGAGAAGCTACTCCAACTACCGGTCACAGGAACAACCTGGGAGACAATCCACAGATCGGAATAGTAACCGTAACAGGAACTATCGCAACCAGGGGAATGGACGCGACAATGACAAATATACCCCGCTTACCAAATCGCCAAAGGAAATACTCGCAACAGAGGGCGCTAACTTCCCGAGACCACCACAAATGCGCACTCCAGAGGATAGGCGTGTCGGCAGTGGATACTGTGATTACCACGCGCAGAAGGGCCACACTACTAACGAATGTGTCCAACTGCGCCAACTCATTGACAAGATGGTCAAAGAGGGTAGATTGGACCATCTGGTCAAGAATATCAAGGAAGGGAAGGACAAGCAAAAGAGTGGCAATAAGAAAGAAACGCCTAAAGACAAGCCCGACACCATTTACATGATACAATCATGGCATCGGGTCACAAAGCAAAAGGTAAGCCAGGATTTTTCACGGGGAAAGGAAATCTCGTTCCCCACCTTAACCGCGAACAACGCAGTGGTGGAACCACTTACTATAGAGATAAGCGCGGGGGGTCACGACATCCACCGCATGTATGTTGATGGTGGAGCTCACGACATCATGTATGAGCACTGCTTTCAAGCGATGCGTCCGAATACGCAACCGCTAACCCTACCGTAATGTTGATCGGTTTTCTGGTGAGAAGATATGGCCTATGGGACAAATTAGATTACCCGTCAAGATTGGAAACGAAGAACACCCGCAACGGCATGGATGGAATTTATGGTGATTAAATCTCCCTCGCCATACAATGGCATTATTGGGAGACCAGGAATTTCAGCTATGCGAGCAGAGCCGTCAACAGCGCATGGGATGCTTAAGTTCCCAGTGGAAGGTGGTATTGTTACTCTTTACAATGCCACTATACCACATAGAGAATGCAACACGATTGCATGCGAGACCGCACCAACCCCAGCACAGCGGACTACCGGAATTCCACATCTGAAAGTAGCAATCCACCCGAATTCCCAGAACAGGAAATAGCCATCGGAGGGTCACTATCGACAACCAAGAATCACCAGATGTGTGTGCCCGCAAAAGAACTTAGACATTTTGCATGGGAGCCAAACACATGACTGGGTACCGCGCCAATCACGTAACATAACCGCGAATCCGGCAAGGGTACTCGCCCATCCGCCAAGAAATGCGCCAAGCCCCGAGCGCGCGCAAGCGATCCCGCGAGGTACACAAGTTGGTCGATGCGGGAATTATGCGCGAAGTCTACTACCACGACTGGCTTTCTAACCCAGTAATGGTCAAAAAGAGCGACGGTAGCTGGCGAATGTGTGTTGACTTTACTGATCTTAACAAAGCGTGCCCACAAGACTGCTATCCATTACCAGAGATAGACTGGAAAATAGAGTCTCTGTGCGGGTATCCATTGAAGTGTTTCCTAGATGCGTACAAAGGGTACCATCAAATTCAGATGGCTAAAGAGGATGAAGAAAAGACGGCCTTCCACACAGGCCAAGGTGTTTACTGTTACACAAAAATGCCCTTCGGCTTGAAAAACGCGGGTGCCACCTATCAGCGGTTA
Source organism: Chrysanthemum lavandulifolium (assembly GCA_022545495.1). Lineage (NCBI taxonomy): Eukaryota > Viridiplantae > Streptophyta > Magnoliopsida > Asterales > Asteraceae > Chrysanthemum > Chrysanthemum lavandulifolium. The sequence continues at coordinate 128,821,285 of CM040246.1, read as the reverse complement.
GTGGATAACGCCAAAAACAAAGTGGGCCGCAACCTAGAAGTCTATGTCGATGATCTAGTCATCAAGAGCCATACCAAGATGAGCTAATACACGACATCGAGGAGACGCTTAAAACTCTACGAGATAAACATGAAGTCAATCCCAAAAGTGCACATTCGCGCCATCAAGGCATGTTCCTTGGATACCGATTGAACCCGACGGCATAAAACCATGTCCAAAAGACAAAGCGGTCATCGAACTTCCTTCACCACGCACGTTGAAGGAAGTCCAATCTCTTAACGGAAAGTTGGCGGCCTAAATGTGTTCCTATCCAAATCGCCAGAAAAATCGTTACCACTTTTCAAAACACTCAAGAAGTGCATAAAGAAGGGTGATTTTAAGTGGACTACGGAGGCAGAGGAAGCCTTCACGCAGCCTTAAACAAGATCCGCAACACTCCCAACGCCGTCGCACTCGACTGTGGGAAGAACCGATCATGTATTTGTCCGCAATCGATGGAGCAATCGGCAGAAGATTACTAACAGATAGGGATTCAGTGCAAACCCTATCTACTTTGTAAGCAAAGCGCTAAAGAAGACGGAGGTGAACTACACCGCCATGGAAAAATTGGTTCTTGCATTGGTGTTTGCTGCTAAACGGCTACGTAGGTATTTCCAGGCGCACCCGATTGCAGTAATCACCGATCAACCAATCAAGCAGATCATCTCTAAACCTGATGCATCAGGCCGACTCCAGAAGTGGAGTGTATTGTTGGGCGAACACAATATCTCATGCACCACGCACGGCAATTAAAGGACGATTCGCGATTTCATAATTGAAAAGCCGACAATCGATGAGGTACCTATACCAAATAAGACGGAACAACATGATCCATGGATCTTGTTTACGATGGATCCTCTTGCATTGATGGTTCAGAGCGTGCCTTATCCTTACAAATCCGTAGGTATGGAATTCACCTATGCATCGCGCTTTGAATTTACAACGACAAACAACGAGGCAGAGTACGAAGCTCTACTTGCTGGACTACGCATTGCAGCTCGAATGGGTGTACATAACCTAGAAGCAAACGTGGATTCCCGGCTAGTAGCCAACCACGTGTTGGGTGAATACGTGGCTAAGGAGGATAACATGATCCAGTATCTTGCCAAGACCAAGACGCTGATTAAAGGTTTTGACATGTTCACCATCAAACAGGTTCCTAGAGGGGAAAACCGCAAGGCGGATGCACTGAGCAAGATTGCCTCGACAATTTTTGCACACCTATCAAAGCAAGTTCGTAGAAACATTGAAAAGCAAGTCTATCTCGTAGATGGAAGTCTCCACAATCATAGAGGAGGACGGTCCTACATGGATGACACCGATAATGGACTTCCGAACAAAGGAATGCTACCCCAGAGCGTAGGAAGCTCGCAGGATACGGCGACGCCGCAGCCGATTTGAAACCGAGACAACATCTTGTACCGACGCTCCTTCCCGCAACCATGGCTCACCGCGTAGGCCCATTATGTGCAAATTATGTGTCGAGAAATCCATGAAGGTTCATGCAAGATGCATTCGGGACCACGATCCGTTGTAGCACGCGCCATGAGATCAGGATACCACCGCCTACCATGCACCGAGATGCGGGACTTAATACGGAAGTGTAACGATTGCCAAGTGCATAGGCCCGCCCCACGCCAACCACAAGACGAGCTAACGCCAATAACATCACCATGGCCATTCTACAAATGGGGTATTGACATCGCAGCCCTTTTCCGTCGCAGCGGGGATTAAAATTCCTCATAGTCGCTATAGACTACTTCACCAAGTGGATTGAAGCAAAGGCGGTGGTAACAATCACCGGCAACTGTGTGAAGCGCTTCAGATGGGATAACATTGTATGCCGCTTTGGTCTTCCCGGGAAATCATCTCGCATAATGGAAAACAATTTCGTGACAACCCTTCAAGGATCGGTGTGAGAAGCTACGATCACACAAAGACTTGCGCCGCTTAAACACCCACAAACCAATGGCCTAGTGGAACGGGCGAATAGCTTAGAGCGAAGGAATTAAAACACGCCCGACAAGCACAAAGGGAGATGGGTGGAAGAACTATCACATGTTTTGGGGGCGATCGCACTCGATCAAAACCAAGACAGAGACACACCCTTCTCTCTAGTCTACGGACCGAAGCCGCCATACCACCAGAGATCGGTATGCCAACCATCCGCATCGCCGAGATAAATGTGGCAACTAATGACGAAGAACGCGCCTTGACCTAGATCCGCTAGAAGAAAGGCGTGAACGCGCAGCCTATACGTGAAGAAAAATCAAGTCAAGAATGAAGGGATACTATGACGCTAAGGTAAGAGGTGTCTCATTCGAGACCGGGTGACTTCGCTCACCGCGCTAATGATGCAAGCCACGCAGAAGACATGTAAGCTTGGACCAAAGTGGGAAGGACCCTATGAGGTTATCAAGCACTAGGAACAAAGCGCACAAGCTACGGGCTTGGATGGTCGTGAACTGCCACGCACATGGAACATCTGCAATCTCAAAAGATGCTACCTATAGGAATGGCTATGGCCAAGCGCACAGACGCTCAGGCATTTTACTAAAGTACTCAATAGATAACTATGTATTTTTTTATTTTCCTTAGTATCATGTTTTTATCTTCTCACAAACACTTGCAAGTATTAATAAAACGTTACGGTTTCTAGCTAACTCCGTGACACATTTTAATTTGTTACTTCCATATACTGTATGTTTTAACAAGCCCTTTTATTTTTGCCTACATGGCGTGCATGCAATATATAAACCCACGATGGTCAAAAGGATAAGTTAACCTAATAAACAACTTGTTGAGTAAGAGGGTTGCAAACCCATCAACGCTGGATCATGTATCCTTGTTAAACACCTTGTTCTCAAGACGTTGGAATAAGCTTTGTGCGCACCCCACGACGGATGCGCAAAGAATGCACATGTGCACGTTATCAACTTTGGAACCAAGACACTTGATTCCTTAATTTGGTATTTACAAGACGCATATCATTAACATACACGATTATGATACTTGACATTTTAGGATCTTCATATATGATTATGGATTTCTTATATTGTTCAAACTTGCATATACAAAGTTACAAAAAATAATTCTTTTCACGCAAAGACATTACGAATTGCAACAACATTCACACAAACTCGACAAGAGATATTTTCATTAGATAACCATGAGTCATTACAAAAGTTTGTTACGTTACAAATACATAACCTACCAACTATTACAACGCTCAAGGGAGAGCCACCTACGCGGTTTTTTGACTCCTTAATCTCATCCAACATCTTTAACAAATCAGAATCTTGACGAGATACTGTGGCGACGTTTACAGGCACCCCGTCAGAACGAGGGAGATGCGCCGCACCAACGCCACACAATATGGCTTTACCCCTGACACCCTTCTTCTTCGCGAGCCTTGTGGCATGAGCTTCCGTGACTGCGTCAACGGACTTTTTTCCAAAGACAAATGGGTTCAAAATGTCACGCGGGCGAACAAAAACAGTACCGCAATCGAGATTCGTTGGGCTTCAAAAGTAATCGGGTTGTGTCTCGGCATCCTCAGAACGGTGCTTTGCCAAAGTCAACCCTCCATTATTACCCCAATCGGATAATCTTGGTCACGCCCAATTCGTAAATCATTGGAAACTCTAGAGACTTCAACCGCCCATGGCGACACCAATTCAAGATATGCACAAGATTATACCTGTGCACCTCCCCAAAGGCACACTTAGAAGACCTCCTCATGCGCTTTTTCCATTGCTTCGCCTTACCACGCCCGTATGCATTGAACAACTCCCGAACGCGCCTACCACTTCCTTGGATTCCAGCCGTCAGTAAGCTAGAAGAAGGCGCAAGCCATGGCCTATGAGCCATCCAGGCTCTGCAATAGTAGACAAGAGTTGGGATACAACCTCGTCAGATTCTATACTCAGACACGCAGCTTCATCTCCGCGCTCAAGGGCACTTTAACCGTGGCACCAAACTCTTCAAGTTGGGATGTCATCGCATCTTTGCCCTTCTCCGGATATTTAAGTACCCAGGGCACGCGGACTTATACCCGCCACATCCGCACGCTTGGTTTAGTTGGCACATCGCCATTTTTCCTTGACTTGTTTCTAAGCGCACGCTGCTCGATCTTTATTTCACCGGGCGATTCCAATCAACCGGGTGCTCGCCAAGCGCCCAAAGAATGCATCAGATGATCCTTTGCGATTCTTGACTACTCCTACCAGAACTTGGTCTTTCACCACAATTAGCGAAGCCTCGATGAGCGAGACTTGCACCAACTCTTCGACCGCTTGCTCCATGGGCACATCCACATCGATGTGTCTTCATCGCTCGATCATGCGGCTCAAGATGCGCAGAGCGCATGTGACTAGTCTTGGGGTGACTGCAAACGCTCCATCCCGTAACGCTTAACAGAGACTTGTTAGGCTCCTATGTAACACAATAGGCGATCAAAAAAAAAAAAAAAAAAAAAAAAAAAAACCATATATATGAAGGCATCACTTCATCGCGGTTCAACGACAAGAGTCGAGGGTGCGAAGACGCTTCATCGCTGGACGATTCTTCCACGCAAGGCTCACTGGGCGCTTTTTCCTTGATGGGCCCGCGCCATCCTTTCCGATGGATCGCCTGCTTTAACCCAACCCTGACCTCTTCTTCTTCGTCCATGGGGCGCCAGACACACGGGGTGGCTGCTACAGAAAGGTAAGGCACTTGGGGTGGGAATACTTTGCAATGGTGTCGCCCATCGCAATGAGGAACTCGCACTGCTTTCCCCATGTTCATCTCCGTGACATGCCCAAAGAAGGGCCGCCAAGATAGGTTCTTCCCTTCTTTCGTGGGACGACTCGTTTTACCTCAACGGGCTTCGCCAACTGCACAACAGTAAACAAGTCCATCTCTGCACACAAGAAAACACAAAACGACATCGGTTATATAATGTGGGGACGAAGGAAGACAAAATTCTTACATTAACTTCAAAAAGGGGGTGCGGAAGAGCGAGTACCCACCCTGGCCATTGGCGCCTAGAAAGATCGAGATCTCATCTTCGGGACCAAAGTAGTTACGGCTAATGCCCATATGCACTAAAAACTCCTCAGGATAAGAACTGATAGGGATGCGGTTTGCATTTATCGCCCGCATCCCTGAGACATATGATCCGTGCAACGGGCACTCGCTCTCTGGCGCGGCACACCGGTGTAAAATTATAACGCCACGGAAGCATGTGTCGTCCACCTAAAAGAAGGACTCTCTCCAATTCCTCAGCGCATCTAGCTTCTCAGTATAGCACTGAAGTCTGCCAGCACGCTTCGCAAAGGAAACCCACCCATGCGCCCATGTTGTATGATAGAATGCGCGGAATAGGTTGATTGTGGGGTTCACCGCCAGCAAACGGCAGTTCACCTCAAAATTGGTAATTTTGGCTGCACCAATACAGTGTAATTGGGATAGGTGCAGCTCGTAATAATTTAGCACATCGCACAAAAATCGGGATATAGGCACACGTTGGTTGGCGAACTCAAAGAAACGTGTATACACCCCTATTTTCCCTTCGGGGAAATCGGCAATGGAGGCCCGCGCACCCGGAACAACCGGATGCACGCCCAGTGGGATAAAATAATCTGAGGTGAATTCTAATAGATCACTCGTGGACAGATCAGAGGTGAAATCATGCAGTTGTTTGACCATGGTGTTTTGATTTACAAAGACGTACGCGCGGTTACCTTGTAGTGGTTTCGTTTCTGGATTGCAGCTGCAGATATGTTTTAACAATGGCGGATTTTTTTTACGGTAAGTGCCATTGTGAAAATGAAACGGTGGTTTATATCCTATGTCTCATCCACAAGATACATGACACGTGGATCCCACTAACTTCACTTGTGTGGTTGAGATTGGTTTGATGGGACACGGGACAGTAACTTTCCCCCGAATAACGAGGCGTTTACTGTCCAGTTTCATGTCTAGGTACAACGTACCGGAGGGTATATGTTTATGGCTTCTTGCATACGCTTCAAAGTTTTTTTACTGGCTACGGATTATTAGTCTAGCATCCGCAGTTAGTCACTACGCATACTAGACTGGGGGGACATGATGACGTATAGTCTATACCCGGGTCACGAACCCGCCTAAAGCCCAATACTGATAAAGCCCAGCACGAGATGGGCTACGCTGACAAGCGTTTAGGCCCACGAAGGCCCAAATACGAATCTATTTACGGAATAGATATTGGATATCTCCTAATCAAGGAGATAATCATTCCTCAACCGACTTAGGCGGGATACGCGAAGGTTGAGGAACACGGAACCAACAAGGATTCCGTGCGTATATAAAGGAATCACATCCTCGCTTAAGGTACGATCGACAAACCCTAATTCTCCTTAAACCCTAAACCGATTACTTACTCTCGCGGAGGATAATCGGGAAACAATCCCACGATAAGCCTAACGGTGTCTTTTGTCTTTAGTGCGCAGTCCTTAAGCAACAATCCTCAATTGGTGCGGAACCGAGCTCCAAACAAGGAACGCCCAACTTTTGCATCAACAATAGTAACCGCCTTGTAGAGTATTATCCATACCTTCTTTAGCACAGGTGACTTTGCCAATATAAGTTGCACAAACTCCAACTCAAGCTTCAAGTTGACGAAATTCGAAATCTTGAGAACCTTCAAATGCTCAAACTCTGAATCATCAACCATTGTAGCTATGTCTTTATCATGTTCCTTGAAATATGTATCCGGAAACATCTACAAGAAATGTCGTTACTTGTTAGTATCTTTTGGCATCGAAAACGAAACAAAAATATATATAAGATTTATTACCCTTATCTTAATGTTTTCAGTGTTTGGGAATTTCTCATCAAAAGATATAAATAATGGAATTGATACTTTTCAATCGACATCAACTCGTATAAACGAAGTATTTGAGGTGGACTAACGCGCCGGAAACTCTCGGTCGTGGACTTTGCCAAAGACTTGAAACATAGCTAAAAAATGAGTTAACAAAAAGTTTTTTCAAGTTTAGTAAAATATATACCATGTGAATAATATTACCCAAGATTCGATAATCTATAGAAAGATGTTCAATCACCGTAAACTCTTGAATAGATCCGGATCCGTGTCACTCTCATCAACGGTTCACCATCTAATAGCCGCAGCAGCCTTGCAGATTAAGATAAGTGAAAGCCAATGAAAATTAATATTGTTGTTAGAACTTACGGATGAAGCGCGTAAGTGCGGGACAACTCGATAAGAGATGTAGAATTGTCGACTTACGTGTTCTTACATAGTTCATAGTTAAGCATGTAAGGCTAGCAAATCCATCGAATGTTGGTTTAAAGTAAATATTACAAGAATCGAGATATAGTTCGTTAATCATGAAGGAAAAGATAGCCGAGGTTAAATAATAATACTTTCGGAATACATCAAGCTAAGCTTAAAATTTTTGACAAGATTCGCGACAAATGGCGATTATTGGGTCAATTTCAAAGACAATTTGTCCTCCACGTACATGCAAAGGGCTTAATTCAGTATTGGACCATCGTGCAACAATGAGAACTTGGTGTATAGCATAAAAAGTTTACGCCCAAGTCCATTGTTTTTTCACTTATTGGTTCTTCAAAGGATTGCTCCAAACGGACAATGATCGTCACCAGTTGTTTTATCCAAAATTTGGAACTCAATAAACACAAGTTTCAAATTTGACCCAACCGAATCTCCAATCCCTAGATAGGATATTTGTCCTTCCCGTCTTTAATCCGAACAAGACACGTGATAGTTTCTATTATGTTTTGGGAAGGTTCGATTCTATCCAATGATGAATGCTTAGCTTTAGGTTTCATATCGAGCGTTCTTGTTGGATCAACACGAAATCAAATGTCGCAAAAATTAGTTACTAAAAAATCAATTCAAGAATTTGCCATTTGGTGACTAAAGCATTTATCAATATTCATTCACTTCAACTTTGTTACTATATATGAGTAGAGGCGAAATTAAAAGGTATCACACTTTAAGACAACTTAAATATTAAGATCAACTTTATTTTCTCATTTAAGATATCGAAGCTACTTATTGTGCAATGTAAGGTTTTTTTCGACTTTTCGAAAGCAATTACCTGCCATAGTCAATATGGAATCTAAATGCTCAACTATAACGATACATCACATTGATTAACCATTTAAAAAATGACCGATAACATCTTTCTAAAAGTAGAAAAACCTTACATTGCACAAAATAACTTCGATACCTTAAATTGGAAAAATAAAGTTGAGATATCCAAAATTCAAATTGACCTAAAAGTGTGATACCTATTTGTATCCTTTAATCACTCAACTAAAAATGGGCATTAATCATTTGCTCACCTTAATATTTAATTATTTAAAGTTTTATTTAAAAAAAAAAAAAAAAAGTGTTTGTCAACATTTGACAGAAGCATTATGGATTCTAACATTGAGTATAATACTAAAATCTCTAATGTATACAAACAAACATACAAATGGTCGTTAAAAATGAACATAGGAAGCATAACACATCATAACACGAATTAAATAATAGAAACATAATACTTTAACAATATAAGTAAAGGGATCTAATGGGGCAGATACCTGAGTGAGTTGGAGTAAAAATGAAATGAACCCTAACCTTTATCGTTTACACTTCTTTACACTTTGAAATTGCAAAATGGTCTGTTACTAATGAAGCAGCTATACACATTTGGTCCCTTTATTTTATGACGGGATGTGTTAAGGGATACACCCTACTCACTTTTTATTTTATATTTTTTCCCTACTTTCAGTGTTTTTTTTTTTTTTTTTTAATATATAAACAAAATTATAAAAATAAATAAAATAAAAACCGAAAAACAAGGACTTATATTTTTTTTGAGGTGTATGAATAACCTATCCCTTTTATACATATTTTTCGCATGCAAGATTTAACTTATTTCTTTTGGTAAGACAACACATACTTTTGAAATTTGCTTTCTGTGGGTCATGATATAAATCGGATGACATTTTTCTCGTTCGGTTCTTGTTGTTCGGTAACCGAGAGAGAGAAGTAATCGATGTGTGTCTTGATTAATCAAAATATCTTTATAGTTTTTTTTTTTTTTTTTTTTTTTTTTTTTTTTGTAAACACAACATTTATTAAAGAGCGCTCTTTTCAAAATTTATTTAATAAAATATAGTATTTTAAATTTTATTTAATAAAAATAGTATTTTCACACAAACCATGGTTCATTTTAATGTCTCTTCCTAGTATGCTACAACTTTTATATTTCAACCAAAAAAATGCTTCCTCCCACAAATGATGACCATAATCGATTTTGGCTTCTCCAAATTCCTCATATTTCTGTCACTACTGTCTGGCAACCTTTTCTGTGGTATCCCTTATAAATATGCAGCCACCTTCTTAACAATGAGGCTGAATTTGAAGGGTTTTAAAATGAGTCCATATCCGTGTTTGCAATCTCTCATGGAATGCAACAAGCTAAGGTGTTTTGTTAAATAAAATTTAAAGTGCTATCTTTTGTTAAATAAATTTTAAAAAAACTGGTAAAAAAACCGATTAAAAAAACCAAAACTAAAAATAAGATATAAGATAAATGGCAGTTCACCTTCTTAACAACAACGAAACAATTTCCGGGCATTTTCTGAAATAAAATTCACTTCGGCTCAAAATTAAGTGTAGCGCGCTCACACCCGACATTCACGTAGCTCGCCCCTCGTAGCTTAAACAAAAGACACAATAAAATATACAATTGCACAACGGAAATAACACAACAAACACCAAACAAGAGGGAAGGAATCCATGACATAACTCAATCCACAAAGCAATTATTTTTGCATCTCACTAATATGTGATTGTTCTAGTTTTTGGGCTATCTATAAACATTTGGAAAAATCATACCAGGGCAAAGTTTTAGGTTAAAGGGAGACTTATGTTGTCTGCTATTATTTATTTTTGCCGTAAGCTACAATTTTGTACGTGATGCATATGGTTTAATGTTATAATACATATGTTACAAGTTTATGTTTTTACATTGTTTTTAACCAGCAAGAAACAAGTAGCATGTACACTAATGTTAATGGTTACCCAATTTCAACCGAGCAACAATAATAATAGTTATTAGGAGAGCCATATTTAAGGGTGTGCACTAGCACAAGGCCTCAAAATTTTAGATGCCCCAAAATATATATTCTTTTATATAGGGCCATAAAATTTACTTCCAACTTCAAAATATTAACGATATATGAAAATATGTTCTAAGTATTTGTTAAACTCATCTTAAAGTTGTCGAAAGTGACAAGGAACTCATCAAATTTTAAAGCTAGATGGTTATAATATATCTTTATCGTCATGTTTAAGCATCATATAAAATGTTGCACAAAGCCTCTGCTAACTCAACTACGGCACTGGTTATTAGTATTCCTCACATTTTTTTCCCTTTCCCTTTCTCATTCCTCATTTTGAACCAAGCGCACTCTATATATTTGATTTTATCCACTAAAACTGTTTTGACTTTTGCGCTGTGTGCGCGCTAGGGGTGAGCGCAAAACCAAAAAGACCGAATAAACCGAAACCTAACCGAACCGAAAATAACCGAACCGAACTAATAACTGAACCGAATTCGCTAAAATCGAACCGAAGCGAACTACTAATTCGGTTCTCGGGTTGGTTATGGGTTTGGCAGTTTGAACCGAAAACCGAACCGACAACCGAATTCATATAAATATATATATTTTTTATATAATATATATTTATATATCAATAAATACTATTAAAAGGTTATCATAGTATAATAAAACACTTTTTATGCTTGAAATATATTTTTTTTCTAAATATTTATGTAATTATTAATTATTTCTTAATAAATAGTGAAATTCGGGTTCTTCGGGTCAACCCGAAAACCGAACCGAACCGAATTAGAATTTAACCGAACCGAACCGGAAACCGAATTTGAATTTGGTTCGGTCCGGTTCTCGAGTTGACCTAAAATTTTTTTTTAACCGAAATAACCGAACTGAACAAACCAAACAAACCGATAACCGAACCGATCAACACCCCCTAGTGTGTGACTGTGTGCAACGTTTTTACTTTTTGTTGGATTCATGTTGGGCTGGTATTGATAAACTTAGGTTACCAAAATTATTGGGTTGGGCTATAATAAGTTAAGTAACCCAAAGCAATTTGTCTTTTTTTAACACAACCTAAACCGATTAAACATGAAACCTAAAGTGTTAATAATTCGGTTACAAGGGAATTTTGAAACCAGATTACTATTTTGAAATGTCTCAAATTAGGTGTCCACTTTGCATTTCAACCAATGAAAAAAAGTTTTAGTGGGAAAAATAATATTTGATTGGTGGTGAGTGTAATTAGTGAGATGTCCTAAAGCTCGGTTCCTTTTATTGAGCATCGGCTAACTCATGCAATCAAGCTCAAAGTTGAATCTCAATCTACACACACGGATTAGAAACCATCTTTTGTATTTGACCTATCATATCAACATTACGTTACCTAAAATCTAGATTGAAAACCAGCACCGATGAATGATGAAACCACACCTATTCTTGTGGCAACTGATGGACACCTTGGGGACTTTCAATGTCAGATACAATTTGGGTTCACTAACTGTGTCGAAGACAACTGAAAAAACATTAAAGATTAACCAAAGACAATACAGGAAAACAGGTTACCAAATCAACAATATTAGATTACAAACAATTCCCAAAAGCAGATAAGTGGTCTAAGAGTGATTTGAAGCTAATTGCAGTCCTAAGGCGTGTATTTTCAGATAGCTCTGATTTTTCCTACCAAACATGGCCCTTAACAACGATTTGTGCAAAGGGTGATGCACGTGGGTACCATAAGAGATCTCTTAATATCTTCATCTCTATCCTTGTTAACACGGTAGCCAACCCCTATAATCACCTTTTTCAGCCCGGTGACTTGGCCAAGATAAGCTTCACAAACCCACTCTCACCCTCCAGGTTGTCGAAACCTGAAATCTCAAATTCCTTCAAATTCTCCAACCAAATATCCGAACAATCTTCCAGTGAATCTGACTTCAGCTTTATTCTAGGAGGACATAATCAAAATTAAAACCTACAGAAATTGTTGGTAATTCTTGTGTCAGCATATATTCAATCAAGAACCAAAAAAAAAAAAAAAAAAAACTAGATGGATTAAAGATATTTACATCTAGCTTAATTTTCTCTAAGCTTGGATAGCTTTTCGTCACATGACAAACAAATGGTAAATCAAGTGGGTCAAAGAGCATAATCGATTCTATGCAGATGTACTTAAGGTTTAAGGTTGATACATTGTCTTCCAGTGCAGAAAACCTCAACTATACCCAAAACAAATGTTAGCAACCAAAGATTTTTCCCAAGCTCAATCAATTATGTATCATGTGGATGATATTACCTCAATGCCGGAATTATGAATAGTTAGATGCTCAATCACTACAGGCAAGCACTCAAATAGTTCATTAAACGTGATTAATTCATCAATACCATCATAATCTAATACCTGCAACAGTTAATAATATTCAGATAACTTATGAAAGCCCAAGAGGTATAATTTTTAAGTAAGAACTTACCAGTTTTAATCTTTTAAGTAACGGACAATTTGATAAGAGATGTAGAACCGCCTCTTTAGAGACATCTTCACTCTGGAAGTATAAGCTTGTAAGGCTACCAAATCCACTGAAAGTTGGATCAAAGTTAAAAGTGCGGTTATTGTAATGCAGGTCTGTTAATTGATGTAAGGAGAAGATAGATAGCGGTAAATTATATGATGAGCAAGATTCAAAATCAGACAAGCAAAGTGTAAGTTTCTTGATAGGATTGTTGTTCCTTGCCAAATGAAGTATTATTTGGTCAATTTCAACACAAGTGTCATCTGCTTTCATGGAAAGGCTGAACTCATGGATTGGACCTTGGTGCAGTAACAAAACTTGATGTATAGCGTAGAAACTTTACACTTCCTCGTCAACTGTTTCCTTTCACTTGGCGGTTTCTCAAATGTTTGCTCTAGGAGGGACAGCTGATGCCCATCAGTTGTTTTATCAAACATATCTTTCTTATTAAACACAAGTTTAGGAATTTTAACCCACGTGTATCTCCATTTCTTCGAGAGGATGCTCATCCTCACTGCATCTTTAATCGGAAAAAGACATAGAATGTTTTCTATGATGGTCGGAGGAAGGTTGCTGAGTCTATCCAAATATGCATGTTTAGCTTTAGCTTTCATCCCTAAGTGTCGTTGTTGGACAAATGCTGTATGATGAACAAAGTTTTATGCACACAAAATTAGCCTGATATAACATTTGGAAATGCCTAGAGAAATAAGCCAAATATTCCTACATTTCAAAGAAAAAATATTATAATTTGGCGTGGCTATGCTTTTTAACTGAAAATTTTACCCTTGCTTCTGTTTGGTGATTGAACCATTTGTTTATATTCACTAAACCATTTGAAAGTATCAAACCCAAATCAGTTTCTACTCTGAGAATCTACTGTATATCATTAATCAAATGACTGAGTTTACATTATTGCTTATATTAAGTAGTGTTTGGATGAGCGTTTTAAAAACGACAAACCCCAAATAACTTTTTAATGTTTGACTAATTAACTTTTGCTTATTATCAACACATATTTCAAGCACGGGTGGATCAAGAGAGATCCCGGGTGCCCGTGAACCACATGGATTTATCCCGCCTAGTGTAAAAGTTTGTCAAGAACACGGATTTTTCATATAAATGCACTTGGTTCCAAATTTTTGTGTTACAAATCTTTTCTACTTTTAAGAAATGAAGCTCAAATAGTCAACTTAATTAATACAACTTAACAAAACTGGTCCGTCATTATTAATGTATAAATGTATTTTTTTCAATTATTATGTACAGGTACCCTACTAGTTTATAAAAACACACATCCAAAAATTAAAGGGACAAGAGCAAGATCCTAATAAATGGAAAAGCATATAATATGGATTTGATTAGTTAAAACAGAACATTAAAGATAAGTAAACAGTGTAAAAAAGGGGAAGATATACATGAGTGAGTGAGGTCCCACATCCACAAATAAAACACCCGCTATTTGTCATCAGGTGATTTATCCCACAAAATTAATCACCACGCGTCGTCGTGAATAGAGTTTTTTTATGAATTTTATGTAGATGTAGCATACCTCGTGAGTGAGTGAGTTGTACTGTGGTAAGAATGAACAACCTAACCTTTTTGACTTTGTTTATACAGTCACACACAAATGTTTGTCAAACCAGTTCCACTTCTACCACTACTCGAGTAAATGTACATATTTAGTCCCTCTTTGTTTCTTATGTACAAGTTGTGATTTTGTTATTTATCTTTTTCTACACAATAATTTTTCACTCACAGGACTCACAAATGTTTGTAACCCGAATGATCACGTTTAAATGCGTTTTGCAATACCACATTATCAAGAGAAGTGGTGATTTTGAAGTTTTATCAAGTAATGAAGAATGAAACTACAAAAATTTATAAAATTTAAGAGGAAAGGATTTATTTTGCCTCTTATGTGTAAAATAAACAAACACTAACGTTCGCATGTCTACGACATAAGATGAAAAACAAACACTTTACGTCTAAGAGGTAGCAACGCTTTTTCATAAACATTCGCTAGCATGCACACATAATAGGAAGAAGAAACTTTTGAACAAACAAGTATAACTTATAATATTACTATAGATTTTGATGTTTTATGTTTACTTTGAAGAAAAATCGTGGTTTACTAATTGCTTTTTTAGGTGTGTTCATGAGATGATAAAAACTGCAAAGTGGTTATTTAAAAAAGTTAGAGTTTGCAAAATGTAAATAAGTTAATAATAGCCTCTAATATGAGTATATTTTATATTTGGCGCGTAGCATTTTTCAGCATTTAGTAAATAGCATTACATCTTTTATTAAAGAAAAGAAAAAAGGAAAAAAAAACTTTATTTGTCATCAATAAATACTCTATTTCAAAGTTTTTGAGATAAAAAGAAAAGAAGAAAAAGCTAAAATGAGCAGAAAACAAGAGGAGATAAAGCGAAATTTAATTTTTATGTCATGTTTCCGAGTTAAGAGAAAAGGAAGAGATATGTGATGATTTTACAATTATACCCTCGTTATATCTAAAAGTTATATTTTATATTAGGTCATTTAGGTAATTATATATACTACTTTATAATACATTTGAGACTTTTCGAAAAAATGTGTAGAAAACTAGTAGGGGTTGAATAGTTTTATCGATTAAAACTTCGTTTAAAGTCTTTAGATCGACTTATGTCAATCTATTTAGATTTTGTGTTGGATATTGATAGATGAACATAAGTAAGTAATGCAAGAGATAAAGATTAAAAGAACACAAACCACGACACGAGTATTTATATTGGTTCGACTACAAGGACACCTTCTTTGCCCTACTCCACTCACCGAGTACCCCACTCGAGAGTATCTAAGCACTACACAACACAAGCTCGTTAATGTGGAGGAGAAGCCTTCACAACATTGTCTACTCTTTATCCGGACAAGGCTAGACACCGAGTTTTTCCATGAGGTAGAACCAAACCTATCACAACGTCGCCTACACTTTATCCGGTACAAGACTATATACCGAGTTCCATTACGAATGAGGAACTACTACCCAACACTACACCACAACACAACTACCCAAATGAGACACACTCCTTTTTACAACACTAGAAAAGATATCAACATCCTTTGACCCAAACTACACAACTTGTACATCGACGCACCATATCGATTGTACACCTTCAGCACCGTTCACTAATGCCTTCAACACGACACTTCTATGGAGGGAGGAAATAACTATCAACAAGATGCACTTCAATGGTCTTGATGATGACGAAGCTTAGCAACTCATGACCTTGAGCTTGCACGTCTTCAAGAGGTGGTGATCTCGACTTTAAGAGGAACCTAGAGAATCACACAAAGATAAAACTATATAGAATGATCCTTTGGATCTATGGTTAGAGAGGTTAGAATCCGAGAGAAAGAATATCTAAAAGTGGTAGTGAGCAAAGAGAAATGGCTCACTATTTATAGGCAAAATATGCATACTGTCCCACGGTTCTGGCGGATCCATCACCCAAGGAGAATAGGACACGGGTGCTAGTGTGGTTTCAACACCAAAGTTTTGGTGAGAGGGTTTTTGTGACACCATTTTCTCAATTGATGAGAATGTTGGCAATGGTGGTGGATGAGAAGGCCTAGGTGGCAAGTCTTCTAAGTTGTAAAGGTTTGGGTATGAAAGTGGTATGGTAAACAAGATAGCTCTAGGAACTAGAGGTGATAGTTTGGTTGCTTTAGTGGAGGTAGGAGTGTTTGGTTTAGGAGGTATGGTAGTGTTTGGCAAAGTTTGTCTTGTGGGAACAAGCCTTTTAGGAGTTGGCTTGATTGGTAAAGTTGGTTGTGAGGGAGTTCTAGTGTTTGAGGCTTTGATGGGTGATGATTCGGTTGAGGAGATTTCATGAACAACACGAGCAATTTTCTTGGGAGGTCCTTTGGTTGATGAGTTTGCACTAGGTGTTTTTCTCATGGTGAAATGGTAAAAATGAGAAATGTAAAAGGAAAGGTTTAGCTACTGAGAATGAGTGTTTGAATGGTGATTTGGAAGCACAAACACAAGTGGTTTATAAAGGAAGAAATTAGGCAAGTGAATTAAATTCTAAACCACTAAAATTCTTCAAATTGCAATGATTGGCATGTACAAGAGTCAACTACAAAGTTGTTATGATCTAGGGAGTTATTTAAGACAAGGTGAAGTTTTTAGATTAACAAAGAGGGTTTGAAATGATTATATCAAGTAAGTTAAGGATCCGACTCTCAGGAGCCAAGAAAAAGAGTGATGACGTTCTAGTAAGGTCTAGCACCTACATATCTTGAGTGATTTAATCTCCTCAGGTGTCTTAAATGATATGAGACTTAAATGATCAAGCATAATGAGTGTGGATAGCTAATGATGTCTTTTATGGAAAGAAATGAAGTTTTCATGAGCACCAATGAGTGATCAAGGATGACACTAAGAGTTTTGAGGGTGTCAAATGACCATAGAGACCAGATAGTGATCAAAGGAAAATTTAGAAAATTCCTTAAAAATCACAAGAAATGAAAAACTAGTTTTTAGACCATTTTAAGATAAAGATGACTAAAATCAATTTGCTAAAATTGAGAGAAATATCAAACTAGGTGTTTTGAGAAAAAAGAAACAATATGTAAACATTGGGGCGGAAAGATAGTGAGTTTTGAAGTAATGGTAAATAAAAAAACACCTTGAATGTGATCCTAAGTCATCCATGAGTGAATGTGAGATCAACTGAGCCTAAGGAAAGTTTAAGTGATCCTAATGAAGCATGTTTAACTAGTTCAATAAGGTCTGGAAGGTTGAGTTGATGTAAGAAAGCAAAAAGTACTTTTGTTTACCCAGATCCCACGGATCCTTTACTTGAGGGATCCGGCTGGTTATAGCCTGTGATCCGTATTTGTGATGACTTCTTAACGATGAAGCGTGCAATATTTTGCTCTAGGTATCAAATTTTGAAACTAATGATCTCTATAGTGAGCATACATGTATACAAGTAAAACATAGTAAGCATAGCATATAGAAACAACATATGGGTAAACAAACAAGATAATGACCATATATTAAAATGAGAATAACCAATTATGTCTTATATAAAGTAGATAAACTTATGATCATACATTGTTTTGACAATCATAAGACATCCAAAATAACCATAAAAGAAAGACATGGGGTACAATATTTCATTTGTCCATCTCTTCACTTTTTCTTCTTTCCCGAGTTGATGAGAAAATGAGTTAGACACTTGAACATTCCTTTTGTTTGCTTGAATTCCTCGTTTTTCTTTGAAAGAGTGGGAATTTGTTCAAAGTAAGTCATGGGATCGAGTTGATAATTTGAAACAGGGTCGACTTCAACATCATCATCTTCATCCGAAGAGTCCGAGAGAGGACGAGGCCTTTTCCCATTGATCATAAATCGTTTGGTGGGTTGTTTGGTGAGAGGTACCATAACATGGTTTGCGAGAAAGTGGTCATCGATAATAGGATTCGGTTGCATTGCACTAACATAATCAAGGAGACGTGTTAGGAGTATACTATAAAGAAGAACCATTTTAATACAAACCGTAAAAACGTTTATTCATATTTAGCGATCTCTTTGTGTTTTGTTGATAACAAATATAAAGCTATCCTAAGTAAAATTATAAGAATACATGTTATTTTTGGAAAGTATATATATATTTGGTCATTTACATAAAATTTTGTATTAATTCATTTGTTGTAATAGTTTAATAGGACGGATATTATCCAAGACCCATGACCCATACCCATGGAGCAAATCCATAACCCATGACCCAATGTCTAGATACATTGTACCTTGTTGGGTACCTAAGGCTCATACCCATGACCCACGACCCGGTTTGCAACCTAAAACCCGGACTGGTACAATCCAGATTGCCATATCCTTAGGCTTGCCTTTGGACGGATCCCCCAAGTGAGGGATCCGTAGGAACCATGCTATAGTAGAGTTTTTTTGCCTATAAATAGTGAGCCATTTCTTCATTGTTACTCACCCCTCTTCTTACAAACTCTCTCTTACATTACTTCTCTCTTATAATCTCAGATCTCTTGATCTTTCTAGTAGTTCTTCTTTCTTTTGTTGTGATTCTCATATAGGTCCTTCTCAAAGGCAAGATCACAAGATACTACAAGTCATCCAAGCAAGGGGTACTTGATTGATTTGTTCCTCCACAAGATTTCTGTAGCAAGATCTTGTATTTCATATTTCACATAGTTGTTGTGTTATAGTTGTGTTGGTTTCGTCCGCCGTGTTAAGGACTAGGTATTTAGCTTTGTACCGGATAAAGTGTAAGCGATGTTGTGAGGCTTCTCCGCCGTGTTGAAGGAGCTTGTTGACATAGTGCTTGAACTCTCGAGTGGGGAACTCGGGGAGTGGAGTAGGGCAAGGAGTGTCCTTGTAGCCGAACCACTATAAATCACTTGTGTCACTACTCTCTATCCTTTACTTTACTTGCTTTCATTATTTACTTTACTTATTGCTTTATACTTTCTATCCATCCATACGAATTCACATAAGATCGAATCTAAAGTTTTTGAAACTAAACTTAAAATCGGCAAAACTATTCAACCCCCTTGTAGTTTTCCACAATTGGTATCAGAGCAAGGTTTACAAAAGTTTTAAAGTAAATTTTATTTTAAAAACTTTTCGATCACAATGAGTTTTGAAAATTATAAAGAAGGGCAATCTATGCAACGACCTCCACTACTTGAAACAAATGGTTTTATTTATTGGAAAAATAGATTTGAAACTTATGTGAAGTCAAAAGATATTGATCTTTGGTACATCACTATTGAAGGTAACTTTCAAGCCACTACAAAAGATGATAAAACCGGCAATGAAATAAACATCCCTCGTGATCGCCTCACCGACGATCAAAAGAAAAAGCTTTCCAAAAATAGTGAAGCTAAAATGGTTTTATATAATGTTTTACCAAAAAAGGAATTTGAAAGAATTTCTATGCTTAAAACCTCTAAAGAAATTTGGAATTCTTTAGTTGTAACTCACCAAGGAAATCAACAAGTTAAAAATAACAAAATAGATTTGTTTGTTCAACAATATGAACAATTTTCAATATCGGATGAGGATAGTATAGATAATTCTTTTGCTAACTTTAATACTATCATTACTTCATTACAAGCACTTGATGAGTCTTTTTCTAGTCGTAATCATGTCAGGAGATATCTAAGGGCGCTTCCATCTAAGAGGAGATCAAAGGTGATGGCCATCAAAGAATCCAAAGACTTGTCAATCCTCACTCTCGATGAACTCATAGGCAATCTAAAGGTCTATGAGCTTGTCCTTGCTAAAGACTCTGAAGCCTCAAAAGAAAAGAAAGAGAAACACAAATATCTTTCCTTAAAAGCCAAGAAGGTCTCAAGCGATGAAGAAACCTCTTCTTTGGAAAGTGATGACGAAGAGTATGCCATGGCGGTAAGGGATTTCAAGAAGTTCTTTAGAAGAAAAGGAAGATATGTCAAGCAACCATATGACGACAAGAAGGGGTTCCGGAAAGGCAAAGACGACAAGAAAGCAAGGGATGAACACACATATTTTAAATGTGGGGACCCTAATCACTTCATTAGTGAGTGTCCCAAACGTGACGAACAAAAGGCGTTCGTAAGTGGTTCGTGGGGAATGAGTGAGGAGGAGAACGAAGAAATTTGTCTCATGGCAAATGACTCAAACGAGGTATGTCCCGAATCTCTACTATAGTAGCTTATCATTAGATGATGAATCATTGCATCGTGAATATGATAAACTTTGCAAAATTAGTCTAAAAGTAATTAACAAAATAAGATTTTGAAAAACAAAATGAACGTTTAGAAAAGGAAGTCATTGAGTTAAAAGATAAATTAAAACGTTTAGAAAAGGGGAAGAAAGTAGATGGTGAATGTGAGCTTTGTGTTCAACTTCAAACGTTAGTTGATAATCTTTATTCCAAGATTGCTAGAATGAGTACTAATACTCTTGATATAATACTTGATAGTGTTAAACGGGAAATAATCAAAAGGGTTTAGGTATTCAGGAAATTAATGCATCAACTAGCAAGATTAAAGAAACACAATTCGTTAAAGCAATTGAAAACAAGCTACAGTCACGGATCACGGATCCCTTGAAAAGGAACCATCTAGTACAAATCCATGGATCCGTGGGTCATGCATCAAAGAAACCGTAGAAATAATGTAACTACATCATCTAGAACCAACTTCGTTATTGTTAATAAGAAGAAACCAACCCATGTTACTGTTAGAAATGTCAAACAACCACCTCCACCAAAACAAAATCAAAGTTTTATGAAAAACAAAGGTCCATCGTTTTCTAAACCAAACACATTTATAAGAAGACTAAATAATGTTTATCCGAGTAGTAACCACCATCAAATGGGATGGAATCCTAATGTACAAAACGGTTTTCCATTTCAAAACTTTACACCGTGGAATGCTTTCTCACCTTTTTCATATATGCCTAACATGAATGAAATGTATAACACTAATGGTCCCATGAACAGATGAGGACCAAACTTTTGAGTTAATTGTTTTCTTAAGTGTGCTTAAAGGTCGACCTAGATCCGGATGAATGGATCAAGGATAGCGGGTGCACGAGGCACATGACCGGTAACAAAGACTTATTTTCCACATATAAATCCTTCAATGGAGGAAATGTGGTGTTTGGTAATATCAAGAGAAAAGTTATGGGTAAATTATAAGGATTTAAAACATACACTTTTAAGGGGTCATTTAAGCCCTTAATCGCCCAATTTTATATCCGTTACTGCTTAATTTCGTTCCTTTTCACTTTTTAGGTATCTTGGAAGCAAAATGCTGGAATGATGCATATTTGGACAAAAAGGAGTGAATATATGAAGAAAATGGGTAAGTCAAGATCGAAGACACTTAAGCTGCTGAATTTGAAGCTGACGGCGTCACAATCCAAGGGCGACGTCATCCCTCTATACGTAATTAAATTTGTGACGGCTCAGTAGACTTTTTGATAAATTACACCTGACTTTGAAGAGGAAGGGCGTCACAAAGACTTTTCATCCCAGACGGCCTAGATCCAGAATTAGACAACGTCACTGCTGAAGCTCGACGGTGTCACAACTACAACGTGACGCCGTCCCAACTATTACTTGGCCAAGACGAAACCCTAATGACGGCGATCTGACGGCTTCCCACATATAAGGTGACGCCGTCGCGAATGTAAAACTATATATAGAAATCGAATTTTCAGAATTTTAGGAGGTAGACTTGTGGAGTAAAAATCTAAAAAGATTATAGTCCGGTTTGGACAGTATCTTAGGGTTCTCATACCCTATTTTACACCAAGATAAGTGTTTTACTTCATTGATTTCATTATGTCTTCGATTGTATGTGTGTATACTTGCATGTTTAACATGTCCGGCTAAATTTCTTGTGTGTTTGCTTAGATCTATGAAACCTAGTTATTAATTATTGATTGGTTGTCTCTTATCTTAATTGTAATTGGCTTAGGAGTGCATTAGGCCATTGTTGTGTTTGAATGCTTGAGTAATCTTTGTGAACCTTAGCTTATAGATCACGTAGCGGAATTGTAGGCTAAACATCCAAAGATAAACTTAGAGTTAGTTTATGAAACCTAGAGATTTCATAGGCAATAACCTTAAGATAGTCTCAAAGAGTTAGGGATAAAAGCATACCCTACGACCTTAGAAAACACAACGCGTTAAGAATAAGGATGTGACAATTCAACCACCAATAAAAGATAACTAGGGAGTAATAGTATCTAGGTAGACACATTTTTAATCATCATACGAGCACACATCAATAGACATAAGACTTCCCATGAATTAGATAGTAGAGTAATCGGTAGAAGTACCAAACCCCCAAATCCAAACCCCGAGATTTTACCCTTAGCTTTCTAAAAAATATAAAAAGATAAAAAATAATCTTCCTCAACCTCAACCTTAGCGTAGTACACTTCTCACTAGCATTCCTATTCCCCTAGAGAACGATATCAATACCCGAGGCTTACCCAATACTACACCACAACGATTAGGTTCACTTTCTAGGGTGTTGAAAAACTTGCTCGATGAAAAGAAAGTTCCTTTGACCCCGAACGCGTTATACGCGCATCAAGTTTTTGTCGCCGCTGCTGGGGAATAGAATAGCTAGTTAGATTTCTATCTCGTTTAGGTTCCCTTGGTTTATTCCTATAAAGTAAGATTTTTTTTCTCATTTTTAGCTTCCTCGTAGTCTATCCCCCTTCTTCGTAACTTTGTTAGTAATCCCATCACTTTTAATCATGGAAGGTGATAACCCGCCACCACTCATCGACCCACCAATCATTGACCCGCCAAGTGGCTGTACTCTTGGTGAATACTCTAGACCAAGCCACCAAGGCTATAGGAACACTATTGAGATCCCTGATCAAGCTCAAACGACGGCCCTGCGATCCGACACCATCTGGTTGGTGCAAAACGGATGTGCATTCCATGGACTTCGTTCCGAAGATCCTAATCAGCATCTCAAGGATTTCCTTATAATCGTTGATTCCATCGACCTTGATGCTACCACACGGGAGACCAAGCGCTTGCGTCTCTTCCAATTCTCTCTACGGGACCAAGCTAGTAATTGGCTTGAGCGACTTCCCGCCGGATCCATCTCAAGTTGGGATGACCTCACCACTCGTTTCCTTGCCCAATTTTTCCCACCGAGGAGAACTACTAAACTTAGGAATGAAATCTTGATGTTCCAACAACCTCAAGGTGAATCTCTCTACGAGGCATGAACTCGATTCAAGGACTTGCTCCATAAAGTCCCTCATCACGGTATCAATCTTTGGCTCCAAGTCCAAATCTTTTATGATCATTTCAACTTCTCAACTAAGCAATCCATCGACCAAGTGGCCGGTGGTAAACTTAGTGATCTCACCATGAAGAAGATAGAGGACCTTGCCTCTATGACTACGAAAGTTGGAATGACCCCGTGAGTTACCCAAACCGTCAAGGCAATCTTTTTGCCTCCCATTGACTCACAACCTTCCAATCGTAGGGTGCTCGAACTTGAAGATCAAGTCAAATTCCTAATGAGCTCCTATGAGAATCCTAAGTCTTCACACCAAGTGAGCAAAATCACTATACCTTGTGAGTTATGTAGTGGTCCCCACGACACTCGTGATTGCACAATACTCCCGGACAAGCTTTGCGGACTACGCCCACGCTGCACCGACGGAGCGGGAGAGAAGTGGTACACTTTAAGCCCGAACAAAACAACTTAGGAAATTCTTACAACCCCTCATGAAGAAATCACCCTAACCTTAGGTGGAGCCAAAGCTCAAACCCGCCCCAAAACTCATCTAGTCCACCCAATAGGTCCAACCCTCCAAATACCAGGAATTCCACTAGTCTTGAGGCAATTGTTTCGAGATTCATGTCATCTCAAGAAACTCGATTGACTAAGCTTGAAGCCGATTTCAAGCAACGACAAGGCGAGATGACAACCAAGCTTGATGCCCTCTTAAAAGCCTTCAAAGACCGGGAAATTGGAGCACTACAAAGTGACACTATAAAGAACCCAAAAGTGAATTCGATTTCATCGACTTCATGTTCTTGCTCACCTTAGGAGAGTGCATATCCATGCCCTTCACACCCGAAAGTTCATCCGGTCAACACCATCAACACGGGTTCCAAGCGATCCCTCATGAAGTACCAAGGACCCGAACCATTGGTCCAACCAACTCTTGAGAAACCCATCAACCAAGAACCCAAACCTAATCTAGAAGAGGAGTACAAAGAACTCCACCAAGAAAAACCGGTTCTTGAAGTCTTGGCTCATGCGCCTTATTTTAATGCACTAAAAGAAAAATATGAGCAAGAACTTAAATTAGGAGAACGTGGGTCCGCATTTGTGCCAAATAAGTTACCTAAGAAGATAGGTGATCCCTGGCTATTCATTCTTCCGTGTAGGCTTGGAAATTCCAAACCTTCGACACTTTAGCCGACTTGGGATCAAGCATCAATCTCCTTCGTTGTCCTCCATAGAAACCTTAACCTAGGTAAGATAGAACCAACGGAAACCATCTTAGGTCTAGGGGATGGTAGTATGGCATATCCGGTAGGGATAATAAAAGACATGAATAAAGACCCGAAATGCCCATTTTTAGTAGAAAGAGGATTCTTAGCTACCGCTAGGGCCATAATTGATTGTAAAATGTCTAAGATAGTGGTAGGAGAAGGGAGTGCTAGGTCAATTTATGATGTCAAAAGCCATATCTACTGCAAAGAGGAAGAAATTCCCTACGAGATCATGATAGATAGAACACCATCTAGATATGGACCTTGGACTAATAAAGATTTTGTAGGTCCTCAACGACCTTTCTATCTAGAAGAGGCCTTTGTTAGTAATTCAACTTTCCATGAGCAAGAATTGGCTAGGGACGTGGAAGTGAACCCGTTCGAGGATGCCTTAGTGTTTAGGAAGATGACCGAATTCCTAGGAACCTTGCCCGTTAATCTTAAAATGAATAAGTGGAAAGTTGAGAGTGAGAAGCCTAAGCATAATTGGAATTGGGAAAGACCACCTAATGATGGAAATGGAGAATGGCACATTAGGATGACAATCTATGACCCCGTTGGAGAAAAGTTTGAAAAGGCATACCGGACTATGAGTAATACTAGGAACTTAAAAGATAAGTTTGATCCCTATGACATTCTTGAAGATAAACTTACTTATATAGGTACGTAGGAGCACGACTTCGAGTCTAGCTACAAGACTCATAAATAAAGAAAAGCGCTTCGTGGGAGGCAACCCATGCTTAATTGTTTGCTTTATTGTGTGTCTTATATCTTTTAATTATTGTATGTTCTCATGTTTGAATTTGTGAAAATGCTTTATTTTGTCTTTAACTTCGTCTTAATTACATATAAAGGTATTTTACAAAAAGGATAAATGTAGGGAAGATTACACATGTTTTCAAAAGAACATGAACATGAGAACTACGATTATTGAAAATGATATATATGTGTGTTTGTTAGAGTCAAATGCTTGTATCGAGTCATAATGGATGTTTTGCGGATTTTTCCAGATTTTAAAGGTGTAATTTTTCTAGAAAAATGTAGAGACCGCTTTTATCGGATAACCCGACAAGATTAGATTATAACCCCGACGATGTCGAGGAGCGTAAACAACTTATGAAATTCTTCTCATTTTCTGTGCTATTTATAAATTTTTGGAAATTCTCAGGTTTTAATGTTAGGTCACCATAAGTTAACACAAGGATCAATATGTAAAAAATAGAGATGAAGGTGATCGGATGAACACACAAACACACACACGTATGATATATGGAAAAGTTATGTGTAGGAAAATATATTATGTGAACAACTTATCCTCAAATGAGGGTTTACAATAGTATTTATAGGGAAGGGAGCTAGGGCAACATATCTAGTCCCTTCCTTTCCTTTTTGGCTTTGCATAGGCTCATGGGCTTTCTACATGAGCCTAGCCTTAATTACTAACATAAAGCCTAATTACAACCTATTACATATTAATGACTAACACTTGAAATACAAGTTAGGAGTGATTCCAACAATCTCCCCCTAAGTGCTAGTGATGAATCCAGCAATCTTCATTGAGTTGTTGGTGATGATGTAATAACAGTTGCTTGAAGTCTTCTAGCATTCTTCTTTCTTGTGAGAAGAAGTGCTTTGATTCCAACAATCTCCCCAGAATAAGGATCTTGTTTCTTTTGAAGTTTTTAGCTTTGACGGCTTAGTATTCTTTGTTCTTTGTTATGGTGTGGATGTGGTGATAATATGTGATTGTCTGCCTCCGGTAAGCTATGTTGTTCGGGTGTCTCCACTTCTTTCCCCAACATGCTCACACGCCCTTTGACTTTGGATTTTAGATGTGATGTAGTTCTCTAGTCTTTAAACTTTGTAGATTCTTTAGCTTTGATGAAGAATCATTTTAACTTTGAGTTGCCTTTTGAGAGAACTTCATTTGTGTTGTTGTTGGTATGAGCATGAGGAGAATCAACACGATCTTTCCTCCCAGGAGCATCCATAAAAAAAACATAAGAATGGGTTAGTGAAAAACACCAATCGATCACCGTGGTCTTTTCTTACAGAATTGACCACTACGATTGTTTTAATGATGAATGTCTTGATTCCATTCACCTTGGTCGGGCGAATCAGCCGTCTAAATCTCGTGGAGGGACATTTAGCATTACATTGAACAAGTTCAAGTAATGACCCACATTTTCAGGACTCGATTCTTGAAAGGAATCTCCTTAGCGGGATTTCCAGCACTTACAAGTTCGAACTTCGAGGGTGCTAACAACATAGTGTGAAAACACATCTCTAATTCTAGCAAAGGTCGCTCTCGAACGGAGTCCTCAAGTAGGATAACACGATGTACCAAAGTACATCTACAATTCAGTGAGTCGATGAGGTACACCAAGCATCACCTCACGATCGAGACCATTTTAGACAACACTAAGCGTAACTCCCAAGGAGTTACCGAAGTGACCGCCGTGGTCGTTTGATGTTGACCGGCGGAGTTTCCATTTAATCACCGAGGATCACAATTATGAATCCTCATAAATGTTCTCGTGATTACTAGGATCCGCGAAGGACTTAGAATGTATCACTTACGTCCATATTGAACGACAAGTGATGAAAGTTTAAGTGTTCCTAAGAGATCTTTTGATGAATCTCGTGGCTCTAGACTCGATTAGTGCGTTTTGGTTTTCCTGAGCGAAGACTAGAGAGGGTCTCCTTCTTCAATACCAACAATCTCTAAGAGAAAGTCGATAGTTTACGTAGGGTTCCTCGTGAGAATGAAACAAGCTTCATTGAGAGAAACTTGAGTGGCTAAGAAGGTTTAGTGCAGCGCCACCGGGTCCGTGGCGACTTTAATTTTCAATACCGGTGTCATCTAGTGATAGCCAATAGCATATGAATTGAACCCGTGTATCGCCCTAAGTTGAATAATTTGGAGGGCTATTTCTTTTCACCCTTTTCTTTACTTTTCTTTTAATTCTTCAACTCCTTTTTTCTCCGATTCTCATTTTCTCCTTTTATAATCATACCTAAGGACTTCTAAATACTAACTATTGGTGGTGTCCTTGGTAGATCCTCCGGCTCTGGCGGATCATAGGACGCTTATCCCTAAACTTAGTCACCTTATAACCCATGACTATCCTATGTTGCCATAAAACCATTTTCGAAAATCTCTCAAAGTGTTTATGAATGAAAACATGTTTGTAACACTTTGAGAGTTTTGCGCTTTCAAATACTCCCCTCCACATGTGCTTAAGTGTTTTGACGTAAATCTGCACAGTGAGGGTAGAGCTTCGCACTTTGAATTGATCGACTCAAGATAGATAATTCCACGTGAGACACGGTTACGTTGCATAGTTAAAGAGATGCATTGTCAGCTTTTAGGTGACAAATAGCTCTAATAACTATCTTGAAGATGTGGACAAACCTAGGAAAGGTTGTCAAACCCGTCGAAGTTCATGTCTATCAAGAGTTTCTCGAATAGGTACAATCTACTCGGATAAGTCTTGGAAAACAAATCTTTTTGATTTATGACAGTTCAGATTTCGTCAATTCATTGGTTAAGTCTAATCACATGAAGATTCAATCACAATTAAACATATTAGTATCACACAATTTTTCTCCCCCTCAAAAATAGCATTTAAATGTTATTTTTGATGAAATTTGATATCAAATATGTCCATTTCGAGTTTTGTGGGAAGATTTCCACGAAGAACATTTTATGAACAAAGATATTTTGCAAATACGCCCCCTCAACAAGTAATACTAACTTTTGAGGTTTTGAAAACATAAGGGGAAGTACTTGTTCTTTTGAGCAAAACTTTGAAAATGATGAAAGTTTTGATAAGTTCTACTCAAAAGTAATAAGCTTTTGCTCCTTTTATAAGGATTGTGGCACTGATGCGTACCACAGGGTCCTTTCATTACAAGTACGGGTTGTACACTGTTATGTGTGCACAAGCCATTAGGGAAATGATGTAATAAGTATGAAAACAGATTAACTTCCCCCCAATTGACGACGTTTCTGAATCAGCTTCCCCCTAAACTGACAACCGTCTTCAGCAGATTCAAAACTTTGATGTAGTAGACACGTCTTCTAACTTTTGAAGTTTTAAGTGTGCAGTGGAATTTGTAGATGAGCAGTGAACCACACCAAGAGAATTTGTCTAGTCACGTAATCACAGTTGTACACAATGCGGAAAATCCGTTCAGGGGTTAACATGCAAGAAATCAACAAAATCTTCTCACGAATGTAGACGCTTCACACCAAACAAACCACGAAAGATGAAGTAATACTACTTCCCCTGATTGCTGCGGTCTATCGAAATAATAATCAGCTGTGAATATGCAAATACTCGATAAAATGCCCGTGTGTGAGACATCATAATGCAGTTAAAGCATCATATGTAGGTAACTTCACACAAAATAACCCGTGAAAGTTGAGACGATAATACCGAAGTAAGACGTTTGAGCCACAGATCATCTCATTTCTTCCCCCTAATTGAAGAAATTCAAGAAGAGATAGGGTTTTTGCAAAGCACATCAAGGAAGCAATGAACACCTACACTCTCTTCCCCCCGATGTTTTCAATGAATCAGAATCATACACCACGTATGTTGATGATGAATTGGAGACAGCGAAACCATGTATGTCCAATTAATTGAACATGTGTGAAATACCGTTAATATCCCGTGAGAATCAACTGCTGATAAAACTTCTTAACTCGTTTATTTTGTTGATCATCAGCTGTGTCATTGTTGTTGGAAACAGCTTGATCTTTTGTTATCAGAGATTCGATTGGAGGTGCATCTACATCAACGGTAGTTGTTGTAGTTTCAGGGTGTATCCGAAATTAGAATATGATCAGGTTGTGCAGCAGAAACATTTGATACATCTGAAGCACGGCTTTCATCAGAATCTTCAAACAGTGGAACAAACAAAGTTTCCAATTCTTGACGATTAAGTACAATGGTGGTGCAGCTAATGGATCATTACATTTTAGACAATGATAAACGGGTCCGAAACTGAATTATTCCGAAGCCATCTCTGTAGTACCTGTATAGAAAGTAGAATGGGGCAAGATAGAAAAAACATGGATCCCTAAGTGTAGCTGAGTTCCAGATGTTAGAAGCATAAAGTTGTAGTGTCAATTATCTTCTTGACACCTGAACACACTATTTTGATGATTTCCTTTCCTGCCTCAGGGATAGATGTTTTGGTGCAACTACTTAATATCTTGCCCGTAGGAATCCACCTAAGAAAAACAGTTTTGAAAACTCTACCCGTGGGTATCCATCTAAGGTTAGATCTAGGAGATGTTGAAACTTCTTTTAGAAAGAGATTACGTCCTATATTGATCCACCTATTAGGTTTTTGAAATTTGTCTTTCAGTTCAACGGGTTTATTTCTAACTGTTTGTTGAGTACACTTAGGTTTTGGTTTGCTACTACTAGCATTGTTAAGTAATACACCAGAAGGAATCACACGAGGTCTTGAACCTAAGATTTCGTCCTTTTGTAGTAGTGCCCTTTTCCTAGCCTTTTCTAGATCATAGTTCTTGTGCAAGTCATTTGTAACATATGAATTGTTAATTTTAATGCTTGGTTTAGACATTGTTTTCAAACTAATCCTAGACGGGCCAGGTGCAACCACTTGTTGAGGTTTAACAGAAACATAAGCATTTTTCTTAGGCTAGGAATGTGGAGTGACTGGTTTTGTCAAATGATTATTCTCAACAATTTGGGAGGCAAACCGTGGTTTTGAAGATTTTGATTGTTCAGATTTAAATGCAGTTGGTTGTTTAACTACTGATTGGTTTTTGATAGGTTGTAGAGACGATTTCCCCAAGATTGTTGGTTTTGAAAACTTAGTATCCACACTCTTGCCAGTTAATCTTCTCAATTTTTTTAGTAAAGCAACATGTGCAAGACCTTTTGCTTGAATTTGAGCCTTTAAATGCTCATTTTCTTTTACTAATGTATCCACACGATTACTTTGCATGTTAAGTTCAAAAGAGGTGCAATGTGCCTCTAGTTTTGAAAAATCTTTTTGAAACTGACAATGGTCTTTTTGAGAAGAATGTTTTCAGATACAAGAGTTTGGTTTGACGTTTCAGCTGTATTGTTAACAAGTAAGGGCTCAGACTGAGACAGTTATCTGGACGTTGCACAACACACTGGTCAACCTCTCCTTCATTTCTGAAATCAGGTTGCTCAGTTTGTTGTTTCACATTTGTAGGCAGAATATGATCAACAGTAGATTGTACGTCAACCATATGTTCTTTGTCAAAGTTGGGCTCATTGTCATAGGTGGGTATGATATCTTCCTTAATCACTTGTTCTTTGTCAAAGTTGGGCTCTGTGTCATAGATGAGTATGATATCTTCCCCAGATCTGCTGCAGTCATCCTGCTTATTCAATGCTATAATCTTCTTAGTCAGTAACATGAATGTTTTGTTTAATGTCACAAATGGATCTCTCGAATCATCAGTAGCTTGTGTGAAGTACATTTGTTCTTGAGATCCTTGAAAAGCAAGGTTTGGTGTGGAGATTTGTGACTTCTGCATACTGAAAGGTCGATATAGTGATTTTCTAATTTCCCTCCAAAAATTTTCTCTCCCAAAATTTGAAATTCACTATAAAATTCAATTTTAAGGTTGTAAGAAAAATTTGAGTTTTGACAATTTTGACGCAAAATTTGACCGAAAAAATTCGAATTTGGGCCCAAAATTTGAATTTTTCACCAAAATTTTCACAGTTAAACCAAAATTTGAATTTCGCGTAAAAATTGAACGTTTAGTCTTCACTTAAAATTAAATTCTACTTGCGTGGATGATGGATCTTTGTAGTTGAATGAAACTTTAGTTTGTTGTTGAAGATGTACTTAGGCGTAAAAAACTTCCTTAGGCGTAAACTGATGTGCTTAAGCGTAAACTTCCTTAGGCGTAAACCTTCCTTACGCGTAAGAATATCTTACTCCTACGTTTAGTGGTTAGACGTAATCTTACGCGTAAACTAAATACTTATGCGTAAGGAACCTTATGCGTAAGATTTAACTTAGGCGTAAGGCTTACTCGTAAGCTTTTAGGCTTAAGCGTAAGGTTAGGTTTTAAACCAAAATCCTTCACACTTGTTCAAGTGTGAGAGATATCCACAATTCGAAGTGTTTTTCAGGCTTATCCAAGCAAGAAAACACTGAGTTACCAACAGCTTCGAAGAACGTGATGAAAATTCCTTACGCGTAAACTGCTTAGGCGTAACTTCTGACTTAGGCGTAAAGCTTACGCGTAGGATTAGGGTTTCCTTAGGCGTAAAAAGAGGGTTTTCAGCTTAAGCGTAAGAAAAGGGTTTTCCTTAGGCGTAAACTCAACATATTTTACTAAAAAAACGTATTTTTAAGCACTAAGATGTTTTGTAAACTCTTTTTTAATGATGAAAAAGCTTCAAAAATACAAAAAGAACTAGAAAGTTGAGAACTTGATGAACCAAAATGTGTTTTGAGCTTAAGCGTAAGATGATGGTATGAAATAAAACCGAGTTTGAAAACTATGTAAAACACGTAAATGTTAAAACTTTTTGCAAAAACTAGAAACTTTAACACAATATAAACCTTAACCCATAAGAATCTTGAGTTTACAAGTGAAAAAGTCAAAGTTTTGAGCATGATAAAAGGTGAATAACGTGAAACCTTACGCGTAGACAAGACAACTTCAAAAACAAACCGTTTCACCCAACTAGATGGCGATTGATACCACTGTTAGGTCACCATAAGTTAACACAAGGATCAATATGTAAGAAATAGAGATGAAGGTGATCAGATGAACACACAAACACACACACGTATGATATATGGAAAAGTTATGCGTAGGAAAATGTATTATGTGAACAACCAACCCTAAAATGAGGGTTTACAATAGTATTTATAGGGGAAGGGAGCTAGGGCAACACATCTAGTCCATTCCTTTCATTATTGGGCTTTTGTATAGGCTCATAGGCTTTTTACATGAGCCTAGCCTTAATTACTAACATAAAAGCCTAATTAAGCAACCTATTACATATTAATGACTAACACTTGAAATACAAGTTAGGAGTGATTCCAACACTTAATTTTCCAGAAAATCTGCAAACATCCATTCCACAAGCATTATATCCTAGTGTAGTAGAGTCATATATAGTTTTATCGCCGATTTTACGCGAAGGTTTTGTCTATTTTCTTAAAGTGTGGAAGTTTTATTTATCAAGAAGAAGAAACATAATATTGGATGGAGCTTATCACGCGTACATTCTTCTTGGAAAAGAATTTAACCACTACTTCACACGGATTCTACCGAGCTAATCAGGGTTGTACTAGTTTCTTTCTCTTTTAATTACCTTCCATTATCAAAACTTTGATACTTTCGGGGAACATTGGGGACAATGTTCAGTTTAAATGTAGGGAGGGAGAATAAAACGAGAACTTTGAAACTATGCTTATCTTTGTCTTGTCCTATTTCATTTGTGAAATAAACCATGAGAAATATTTGTTAGGGAAATTTTAGCGCCAAATTTAAAATTTTTCATGACATGTACGGGTGGGACTGTAGTCTTAATAAAGCGTCTCATGGATAGGAGTTATATGACTAGCACAAAAACCTTTTACCACTCAAATTCCACCCAAAAAATGTGAGGTTCACCCCTAGATCTATAGGAATTAAAGCATTCACCTTTAATGCTTCGAGAGTGTACCGGTAGTATAATAGATTCTAGAACTTGTTTTATGATGCATTCCGAGATCGCTAGTGAGACTACACTTATGTAGTTAGGAATAACTAAATGATAAGAGGCATTAGGATAACCCTTGTTTGATACCCGTATTATAATTACTTCTTCCACATCGGTCGAGTAATTCCCCCACACCCTTGCGATGTACTCATCTTTAGTACACGATACCCCTAGTTAACCCCTCAGAGCCTATCCTTTTCACGGTTCTCATGATGTTTCGGTTTTCTGGAATATCAATGAAGAGCATTGTTTACAATCCACCCCCAAATGTACACCCAAATCGCCTTAGCCTACTTTGTATGGAGTCACCTTTAGTGCATTATTGTTATCATACTAAACCCTTAGTTCAATTATCTAGTTACTTGCATGGTTGCTAAGTCGAGTCATATATTTTGTACATAGTTTTGGGACGATTGGGACTCATGGGTAAAGTAAAATTTTATGGAGTGACGGAAAAGAACGTTAAATTCAAATTCCCTTTATTTACATAATAAAGTACTCCAAGTGTTTTGATCTTTTCAATTCGGGTCAAATTAATGTTAGAGTAATAAAAACTCAAGTGTAGGGATGCTCCTATAAATACCTTGTATTTTGATGTTATCGTAGAGGATGGTAGAGTAAAAGTGTATGCCAAAAAAAAAAGGAGTGTTGAAAAAGAAAAAAAACAAAACAAAACAAAACAAAACAGAAAAAAACATACGGGCTACCATCCTACATCTATCTTTATATTTATGTTTGTTTGTTTCAAAGTTATCTAGAGTTTAGTGAGTCGAGTCTTGGCTCAGCAACACCATTCTTTTCATGCTTGTACATAAGATTTTTGACTTGCCACCACTAAATCGCCTATCCAACCAAACCCTTTGTTTCCTTACCGTATGCCTAGCGTTACAACCATTTTAAAGACCTCTTAGATAGTTGTTCCTAGGGGCTTACGCCAAAGCGGTGGAGGTTTG
Source organism: Chrysanthemum lavandulifolium (assembly GCA_022545495.1). Classification (NCBI taxonomy): domain Eukaryota; kingdom Viridiplantae; phylum Streptophyta; class Magnoliopsida; order Asterales; family Asteraceae; genus Chrysanthemum; species Chrysanthemum lavandulifolium. The sequence goes on along the minus strand of CM040246.1, from coordinate 128,786,849 downwards.
ATCTAGTCTCAAGCCTATGGTAATCTATGTACTATGACCGGTTAATGAGTGTTTATCTTCCATTTCCATTGACTATATTTCATATATGATAACGCCACACGCGCCGCTCGGGGTCAAAGGAACTTCCTTTCGTCGAGCAAGTTTTTCAACACCCTAGGCAAAGGAACCTAATCGCTGTAGTGTAGTATTAGTGGTAAGCCATGGTAATTGATATCGTTCTTTGGGGAATAGGAATGCTAGTGAGAAGTTACTACGCTAAGGTTGGGGTTGAGGAAGATTATTTTTATCTTTTTATGTTTTTAAGAAATAGAAATGTACGAATCTCGGGTATTGGATTTGGGGTTGGTATTTCACCGATTACTCTACTCGCCTAATTATCTAATCTAAAGTGTATGTAGTCTATGTCTAATTATTGTGTGCTCGTATGATGATTTAAAGATGTATTTACTTTGGTTTTATTACTCCTTAATTATCTCCTATTGATGGTTGAATTGTCACGTCCTTATTCTTAATCGCGTTGTGTGTCTAAGGTCGTAGGGTATGCGTTTATCCCTAACTCTTTGAAACTACCAAAGGTTATTGCCAACAAAATCTCTAGGATTTATAAACTTAACACTAAGGTACTCTTCGAATGGTTTAGCCTACAATGACTCTAGGTACTATAAGCAAAGGTTCACAAAGATTAATCAAGCATTAACTACACAACGGATGATCAATCGCAATACTAGATCATTAACAATTAAGATAAGAGACAACCAATCAATATTCAATAATTAAGTTTCATATTCCCTAAGCAAGCACACAAGTAAATTAGCCGGACATGGGAAACATGCAAGCATACACACAATTAATTGAAGACATAATTGAATTAATGAAGTAAAACACTTATCTTGATGTAAGATAGGGTATGGAACCCTAAAATACCGCATAAGATGCCTTGGTTCGGTTTAGGTTTTTATTCCAAAAGACTACACACCGAAAACTAAAAATTGGATTCTATATATAAGATTACACATGCGACGCGCCACCTTTGATTTGTGACGCCGCCGGTCGCCGTTATTAGGGTTTCATCTTGGCCACGTTAGTCTTGCGACGCGCCACCTTATGCTTGTGACGCCGTCCCTTCGGCCTCTCGACGTCGTGCGGATCAAATCTAGGCCGTCCGAGTTGCAACGCCCAACTCTTTTAAAACCGAAGCCGCCACTTGTAAATGAGCAATTTGGCTACCGAGCCATCACAAAAGTTGTCCGACGGCGTCACTAATTGTGCTTGACGCCGTCACCCTCGGCCCAAAGCACTGAGTGTCTCGATTATTGACTTTGGCCATTTTCTTCAGATATTCGCGCCTTTTCGTCCGATTAAGTGTCATTCCAGCATTTTGCCTTCAAGATACCTAAAAAGTGAAAAGTAACGATATTAAGTAATAACGGATACAAAAGTGATCAAATAAGGGCTTAAACGACCCCTCAAATAGGTACATTTTAAAACCTTATCAAATATCCCTACACTTGGTATTTGCCTATCCTCAAGCAAATGTGCTTTGCCAATCAATTTATAAGTTAGAGGTCATGAAACATTAGTTTAGAACGATTCACAACACATATAAGCCCCGCAAAAATCATAACAAGCACGGAAATTACATACTAGCACCTCACATGGGGTGTTTGGATACTCACATCTCTCGGGTGTATATGAAATATAACAAGTTGGAAATGGAAGATAAACACTCATTAACCGGTCCTAGTACATAGATTACCATAGGCTTGAGACTAGATCAAACCTCCATCGCTTTGGCGTAAGCACCTAGGAAAGACTATCCAAGAGGTCTTTAAAGGGTTATAATGTTAGGCTTATGGTAGGGAAACAAAGGGTTTGGTGGGATAGGCTATTTGGTGATGGTAAGTCAAAAATCTTTATGTTACAAGCATGTGAAGAATGGTGTTGCTAAGCCAAGACTCGACACTCTAAACTCTAGATAACTGAAACAAACAAACATAAATTGAAAGATAGATGTAGGATGGTAGCCTTTTTTTTTTTCATACACTTTTACTCTACCATCCTCTACGATAATATCAAAATGATAGGGATTTATAGGCACATCCCTACACTTGAGTTTTTATTACTCTAACACTAAATATGACCCGAATTTAAAAGATCAAAACACTTGGAGTACATTATTATGCAAATAAAGGGAATTTGAATTTAACCCTTCCCGTCATCTCATAAAATTTAAGTTTTCCCATGAGTCCCAATCGTCCCAAAACTGTGTACAAAGGATATGACTCGACTTAGCAACTTATGCAAGCAACTAGATAATTGAACTAAGGGTTAAGTGTGATAACAATGAGTGCATACAAGGTAGGCTAAGGTGATTTGGGTGTACATTTGGGGGTGGGGTGTAAACAATGCTATTCATTGATATTCCGGAAAACCGAAACATCACGAGAACCGCGAAAAGGATAGGCTCTGAGGGGTTAACTAGGGGTATCGTGTACTAAAGATGAGTACAACGCAAAGGTGTGGGGAAATTACTCAACCGATGTGGAAGAAGTAATTGAATTACAGGTATCAAACAAGGGTTTTCCTAATGCCTCTTATCATTTAGTTATTCCTAACTACACAAGTGTAGTCTTACTAGCGATCTCGGAATGCATCACAAAACAAGTTCTAGAATCTATTATACTACCGGTTCACACTCTAAGCATTAAAGACGAATGCTTTAATTCCTACTAATCTAAGGGTGATCCTCACATTTTGGGTGGAATTTAAGTGGTAAAGGTTTTTGTGCTAGTCATATAACTTTCTATCCATGAGACGCTTTATTAATACTAATGGCCCACTCCTATATGTCATGAAAATTTGAAAATTTGGTGCCAAAATTACCCTAACCGACATTTTTTCATGGTTTATTACGCAAATGCAATTGGACAAAGCAAATAGTCAAGGATAAGCATAGTTTCAAAGTTTCCGTTTTATTTTCCCTCCCTACACTTAAACTGAACATTGTCCCCAATGTTCCCCGAAAGTATCAAAGTTAAGATAATGGAAGGTAATTAAAAGCAAAAGAAACTAATACTCCCATGATTAGCTCGGTAGGATCCATGTAAAGTGGTTGTTACATCTTTCTTCAAGAAGAACGTTTGCGTGAAAAGCTCCTTCTCATCTTATGTATCTTCTTCTTGGTAAATTAAACCTACACACTTGAAGAAAACAAACGAAACCTTCGCGTAAAATCGGCGGTAACAATATATATAGGACTCTACTAAACTAGGATATAATGCTTGTGGAATGGATGTTTACGAATTTATGGAAAATTAAGACCCAAAAATTCCAAAAATTTATAAGCAGCTGTAAAACGAGAAAAAGTAATCATTGTTTTGCTCCTTCCCGACGCCGTCAGTTATGATCTCGACAACGCCAAAGTTATCCCGACAAAATCGGTGTGCGGATTTTCGAAAAAATTCTAGAAAATTTACATCTTTAGAATGTTAGGATTTGGAAAATCCATGTATATCTTTAAAGTGTCGGTCACCTCAAGTATATGTATTTTTAGAAAGCTCGTAGTCGTAGTTATTTATGTTTAAGTAGTATTTAGTAATTACGAGTTAAAACACCGTGGAGGACGGACGGTCTTTACCCACCGTATGCCCGATCCACACCCGTCAGGTTTGCTTTATTGTAAGTTATAAATACTCTCTACCTCCCAAGGTAGAGAGTGGAGCTCATAATAAGATTTTTCTTTCTCTCACTAAAGTTCCCTAAACCTCTAACTATTTCTCTCTAGGTAAAGCTCATCTTGTCCATAAACGCCTAATCTGTTATCATCTTGATAATATGATGATTTGTGTATGTGAAATCCAATATGTTACAAATGGTATCAAGAGCCATGGTTAGATCATCTCTTACATATCCTTGATTTCTAGTGGTTTTAGATGGTTTTGAGTTTGAAAAAGGTTTAGTGGTTTTTGCATCATTTGGTTCATTTCTTGTGTTAAAGTTTGAATTTTGGGTGTACTTTTGTGTTTAGGATCATTGTATGTGCTTGGGTTTTGATTTGGTAAGCTTGAATCACTGTGGTTGAGCTTGTTTTGGATTGAAAAGTGTGTTTTTAAAGTTTTTCTTGGTAGCGACTTGGCTCTCGGAGTAATTTTCATGCTAGCGACTTGCTTCAGTAAAAGGTAGCGAGTTGTAGTGAGTTTTTGTAGCGACTTGGTCCTAGCGACTTGTCTCTTTAGACAAGCCGACAAACAGTACACTTAGTGGATTCTCCACTACGGGTAGCGACTTGGTAAGGTAGCGACTTGCTTTCATTTTTGATAGCGACTTGTTCTTCAAGTTTCTTAGCGACTTGGTCTTAGCGATTTGGACATTAGCGAGTTGCTATTTAGCGACTTGATTTCTTAGCGACTTGGTGCTTAGCGATTTGCTGTCAAAATTCGTAGCGATTTGGATCTTAGCGACTTGTCTTATTAATACTTAGCAACTTGGTTCTTAGCGACTTAGTTCAAGGATTCTTAGCGACTTGGTTGACTTTTGTTTGTAATACGGTTTTCTCTTGATTTAGTAAAATCCCGTGAAAGAATCTATTTCCGGTTTAATCATTGAGTTATAAAATCCCGTGAAATCTTTAAACATGTCTACCAACGTATCTACAATCATCTCCACTGCTGTCGAGGATGTTCAAGCAAATGGTTCAGATACTCGTCCACCCATGCTTGATGTAATCGACTACGACTCTTGGGCTCAAAGAATCGATTGTATTGCCTTGGAAAGGAAAATGGGTCAACATTCTCAAATCGATTGATGAAGGACCTTATCGATTGAGACTACAAGAGACTTAATTGATACAATGCAGATGGAACAATGATCTATGGAATAGATGCACCAAAGACATATGATGAGCTCAATGATAAGGAGAAAAGAGATTCGATGTCGATATCGTGGCTTCTAACATCATACTTCAAGGTCTTCCAAAATATATCTACAAGTCGATCAATCACAACACGAAGCCAAGGCAAGTGGGATAATGTCAAGATGCTTCTCTCGTGTTCGAATTAACTATGGAAGACAGAGAATCACAACTCTATGATGAATTTGAGCACTTCAAGATGAAACCGATGAGAGTGTCTATGAGTATTACGTGAGATTCCACAAGCTTGTTAATGATATGAGGAACATCGAATGACTATGCCAAACATTCAATCGAACTCAAAGTTTGTGAACAACATGAATCCCGAATGGCACAAGTTTGTCACCTCGTGAAGCTAACCAAAGGATTGAAGAATACAAACTATGAGCAACTCTATGCCTTCCTTCTTCGTAATGAGAGACATGCTATGTTTGAAAAAGGATTCTTAATCGCTCAAAACCAACCGTGGAGAGATAAGCTCATCAAATGATTCAACCGCTTTCTACTCAAACATTGGAATTACCACCAAAGCATCTCAAGTTATACCCATGGGTAATGGTAATCACAAACTCATTCCCGATCCAATGTTCAAACAAGTCGATGTCGATGCACACGTGGAAACTTCATTAATCAACGGCTCTCATGATCAACAAAACATGAACTCTCCCACACACCAACAACAACCTCGTAACAAAGATCTAATCCACACAATCAAGCCACCGCCGAGATGGGAAGGTTATGGTACAACCAGTTCAAGAAAGGTAGTATGAACAAGGAAGAGGTAGAGTTGATAGAGGATATGTGGCAAATCGTAATAGGGAAGGAATGGAAATCAAGGACAAGTAAAGCCGATCAAGTGTTACAACCGTGGTGGTGAGGACATATTGCAAGGAATTGCACATCGCCAAAACGCCTCGTAATGCGAGTACTTGTGGATAAAATGTTGCTTGTGCAAGCTCGTGATAATGGTGCAACTTTGGATGAAGAGGAGTTGTTGTTTCTGTCGAGGAAATGCCAAGACATATGATGCGATGTGGATGAGCAACCAATTTCAGAGATAGGCCACAATCATCGAATGCCTTTCAAGTCGCCGATTGTGATGCATACGACTGACGTTGATGATGAACCCATCGCACAAACAATTTTCATGGCTAGCATTTCTCCAATGGTCCCTTCTAAAGTCTCTTCATCACCACAAACTGGTCCATCCAAAGACAAAATCATTTCGAGGTATTAAAACTATACGATGATGCCGATGTGCAAAAGATGCATGACAAAGTACAATCAATCGAAACTATTGAGTCGATATTGAAAATATAGGTAATATCAATGTTGTCCCATATGATCAATATGTGAAACAAAGTGAAAGTGAGATTGTACCAAGTGATGGATCCTCCGCAATCAATGATGACTATGTTTTTGATGAATACACCGCATGTGCCTCGATGATTCTCGTTATCTCCGAACTTAATGCCTATAAAGAACGAGTGGCCATTTATGAACAACGTGCTAAGTTCGAGCTAACCACCCGTGAGCGTGAAATGGATGACCAAATGCGCATAACTATTAGAAAAGTAAGTTTAGAGAAGAAGTATTAAAACAAGAGTTAAACTCCTTACAAGAAAAGCTTTCTAAAACTCGCTAAGCAAAACAAGAACTTCAAGAAAATGTTAAAATGCTTAAGCAAGAATTCAATGCTAAGGAATCAAAACTTTTGAATGATTTTTCCAATCTAAAAACTTTGAAAACAAGCTAGAAAATAAGTTGTACGCACAAGGAATACCATTCAGATCGCTCACTTGATCACTAAGCATAGAGTTTTAAGCGATAAGCATAGCATACCCCTTGTTGAGGAACTAAACCCCGAGGTCATTAAAAGGCTAGAGTCGCTAATAAGGTAATCTATGATGGAAATGAGATTCTTAAACCTAGATGTAAACCTAGTTGCATTGAGTGCACTGAGGAAGATAGAAAATTAGATGATGCATCTAGGGTGAAAATGAATAAGAAGCTAGAAGATCCTGAATGTAAAAAGAATAACATAACGATCAAACCCCATGATTACAAGAAGGAAAACTGGATTTCCTTGAACAAGTTTAAGCCTCAAACGTTGTTAACTCCCGAACAAGTGTTCTGGAAAAAGGATTTAGATAAGCAAAAAGCAGAGAATCTTGTTGTTACAAACCCTCCCCTTAGGAAAATGCCTTCAGCGACTGTGTATCCTCCAAATACACCAATGCATCTAGTTCCTAGAACTATTGCCACTAAAAGCAAGACCTTAATCAGCCAATATGTTATCTTTCAATTATTTGTTGATTTTGAGAAAACTTGTAAGAAAAGGATCACACCCACTGGGATAATCAAGGGAAAGGGTTTTGAGCAAACTAAAGAATGCTATTTAACCGAGGTCATGCCTTTCTTTAAACAACTAAAAGGTCAATTTGAGAGTCTTAAAAGGGATGGACTTAGATATTAAAGAAATGGAAAAGGAATTTGATGCGATGATTGTTGAGGTTAGTGACTATGAGCGAGAACTAAAATATAATGAGATTGAGAGGAAGAACTTGCATACCTTGAATGAGAATCTTATTTCGAATGTATTGCTCAAGATGTGTTTTACATCGCTACAAATTGTTCCATTAATGCTTCTCAATTTCATGAATTATCTGTTGCTCGAAAGTCTCCCATGATCGTGTCATTGAGCTTGAAAAACTAACTCTAAACCGCATGATAAGGTTGAACAGATGATCATGATAACTTGGTAAAACAGTTTTCTAAATTGAAGTTGAGCATCTTGCTTTGCAATTAAAATATCAACATCCGAAAGAAAATGTTAAAACCTCAAATATCAAGACATCCTTGGATGTTCCCGAATTTGATGCGCTTTTGAAATTAGCAAACGTGATGACAGATTCGAGCTCATTGTAACACGATCGAAAGTTGAAAGCCCAAATTTCTCAATTAAAGGGTGAAATGAACAATGTGACGGCTCCCAAATGCCTCCTCCTTTAGATTCTCGAATTCTCAAAATTTTCATCTTCAAAACTTGGTTAATGCTTTACAAAAGGAAAATGAGAGTTTTCTAGAAGAAAATGAAAAGGTTAAACGTCATTTCAATGAGTTATTTGAGTCAATAAAAGTCACTCGTAATAAAAATAATGAACAAATAACTTCGTTGCAAAAGGAAATTGAGAATCTGAAGAGTCAGGTAAAAGGGAAAATGCCAATGACCAATGGGGAGAATGGTGCATCAAAGGTGCATGGTTGTAATAAATATGCTTTGTCTGTGAAATATGTTCCTCCTCATCTTAGGAATAACAAACTTGCCATTCAAACATATTTCTCATACCTTAAGGATAGTCTAGAATGTCTCCGTGAGATTGTAGAAGAGGATAAGTTAGAGAAACCACTTGATAATGCAATTGGCCATGCATGCTTATATGCCAAACGATCTCAAGAACTTCTAGAATGCTTAATTACAATATGCCCTAAATCCCTAGGTGAGCAAGTCAATCCTTGATACCTGTTCTATGCCTAATGCCAAGTATACAAGTCATTCAATGCCCAATGTTATGAATGTGAACTTTAGTAGGCCTTCAAATAGTTCAGATCCCAAGACCTCCAAGTGTTAAGAAAGTGAACCTCGGTGTGTGCCTTCGAATAGTTCACATCCCAAAGACATCAAAACAGAAAGGCAAAAGTAGCAAAACCAACTAATGTTCCTGTTCCTCTACAGAGTAATCATGACATTAAAGCGAGCAGGTCAAAGTCTCAAGGCAATACAAGGAATGATAGGACCTCGCAAGCTAAGAATGTGCATTGGAAGAAAGTAGAAGATCACCGTAGGGAGAATTTGAATAAAACGAATCGTGTTGATTCTAGTGTTAGCTCTAAGCATACTGTAATTAATGCGAATTCTACTACTTTTGGCAAAATATGTAATGATGATTGTGTGGTTTCTGTTACTAATCTTGAATGTGGTATGAATGATTTGTCTAAAGCTGTCAAATGCCCAGTTAAAACTGTTAATGTTAAAAATCAAGCTAAGAAGGCTAAAAGGCAAAAGCGAAAGAAAGTTAGAAAACAGTGGAAACCCACAGGAAGAACATTTAGTAAGATAGGTTATCAATGGATACCTTTTGGCCATAAGGTTAATCGTGCAATGCCCACTAGAAAATGGATGCTCATCGGTAGAATTATTCCTTAAGAAGTGAACATACTTTGAATAGGTCAAATACGGATACTAGCATCGCATCTATTTCGATGTTTCCATTGCTTCTATTTCTAATATGGGTGTTTCTATTTCGATGCGGGAGTTCCAATCATCGTTATTAACCAAATGGAACCCATTCTTGCATGGGGATCCCAATTATCCGCTTATCCATTCTTGTCTCTGTGTTCAACCGCAGATCGCTCAAATCGCTCGTGGTACCGGACTCAGTCGTTCCAAGCATATGACCGAGACCGGTCATGCTCATGAACTTCGTGAGTAAATTTATCGGACCGTTAGATTCGGGAACGACCATTTTGGAGCAATTATGGGTTATGGTGATTATGTAGTTGGCAAAAGTGTAATCTCCGTGGTATATTATGTGGAAGGTCTTGGTCATAATTTGTTCTTTGTTGGTCAATTCGTGATTCCGATCTAGAGGTGGCCTTTAGAAAACATACTTGCTTCGTTAGAGAACTTGATGGTGTGGAATTATTAAGAGGTACTCGTGGTTCTAACCTATACACCATCTCTATCGAAGACATGATGAAGTCTTCTCCAATGCTTGTTGTCAAAGGCTTCTAAAACAAAGTCATGGTTATGGCATCGTCGCCTCAATCACTTGAACTTGGCACCATTAATAACCTTTCCATAAAGGATCTTGTCGAGGCTTACCCATTAAAATATGAAAAGATCATCTTTGTTCACTTGCCAATTGGGAAAAAGCACGAAATATGCCCACAAACCAAAACCCACAAACTCAAGAATGGAAGTTCTTCATACCCTTCATATGGATCGCATGCGGACCAATGAGAGTGCAAACGATAAATGGGAAGAAATACATTCTAGTAGTTGTTGATGACTACTCGATTTACTTGGGTAAAGTTTTTGAGGACAAAGGATGAAACTCCGATGTCATCATCAAACTAATCAAACAACTTCAGTTCGACTCAACAATACAATGTAATTGTTCGAATGCATAATGGCACGTAGTTTGTTAACAAAGACTTAATTCGCTTTTATGAAAGTGTTGGAATCACCATCAAAGAAGTGTTCCACGAACTCCTCAATGTAACGGTGTAGTTGAAAGACTAAATCGAACTCTTGTGGAAGCCGCAAGAACAATGCTAATTTATTCAAAGGTTCCAATGTTTCTATGGGTCAAGCCATTGCCACTGCTTGCTACACCCAAAATCGTTCCCTTATACACACCTCTCATGGAAAAACTCCATATGAACTTGTTCATAAACGAAAACCTGATCTCTCCTACCTTCGTGTGTTTGGTGCCTTGTGCTATCCAACGAATGACGGTCAAGACTTAGGAAAATTAAGAGCAAAGGCAGATATTGGAGTTTTTGTTGGTTATGCACCAAACAAGAAGGGTTACATAATCTACAACAAGAGAACCCGAAATATCATGGAAACAATTCACGTTACGTTCGATGAGCTGACCAGTCAAATGGCTCCGTGACAAACCAGCCCTGGACCCGCAACTCAATTTTCATCTAGTAGTCCTATCGTTCTACTCTTATCTCTAATCACCACCAACAACTCTTTATGTACCTCCTCAAGATGATGTGAAGAAATTGTTTGATCCTATGTTTGATGAACACTTTGAGCCAAGTGCTATTGATATGTCAATTCCATTAACAGAGGTCGCTTCATATCCCGCCAATGAAGTCAATCCTTCGCTTCTATGTCATTAAGTCGAAGCACCTATACCGATCAACTCTATCTCATCAACAAACCTTCAATCACCGAGTGTACATCATGGAATTGCTTCGATTCACGTGATGAAGTTAATCCCTTTGCTACTCCCGAAGATGCTCCATTTGAAAATATATTTGCTCTCGAATCATCATCGAACCATCTTCATCGGAGACATCGACTCGCTACTTCGGCCCACAACAACAACCACATGAACACCTCGAAAATGGACACATGATCATCCATTGGACAACATCATTGGAAACCTCTCTCGTCCAAGATCCACAAGGAAACAACTTGCAACCGATGCCTTATGGTGCTTCTTCAACTCCGTACTCTAAGATCGAACCTAAAGATGTTAAAACCGCTATGAATGAAGATAATGGTTCAATGCCATGCAAGAAGAAATTCATGAGTTTGATCGATTAGATGTATGGGAATTAGTACCGCTCCAGATCGTGCTATGATCATTGCTCTTAAGTGGATCTTCAAAGTGAAGCTTGATGAGCATGGAGATGTTCTGAAAAATAAGGCTAGATTAGTTGCAAAAGGATATCGTCAAGAGGAGGGTATAGACTTTGAGGAATCTTTTGCTCCAGTTGCTCGTATCGAGGCTATCAGAATCTTCTTGGCTAATGCTGCTAGCAAGAACATGGTTGTCTATCAGATGGATGTGAAAACCGCCTTTCTTAATGGAGATCTAAAAGAAGTGGTTTATGTCAGCCAGCCAGAGGGTTTTGTGAATCCAGAGCATCCTACTCATGTTTATCGCTTGAAAAAGGCCCTTTATGGTTTGAAGCAAGCTCCTAGAGCATGGTATGATACACTATCAAAGTTTCTTCTATCTACTGGATTCAGCAAAGGAGCAGTTGATCCGACATTGTTCACTAGGAAGTCAGGCAAACATTTAATTCATGTTCAAATATATGTTGATGATATCATCTTTGCCTCGACTGACCCCAATGAGTGTGACCGTTTTTCAAATGAAATGGGTTCCAAATTTCAAATGTCAATGATGGGACAAATGTCATTTTCTTGGGATTACAAATTTCACAAAGTCCCGAGGCATTTTTATAAATCAATCTAAATATGCAAATGAGATTTTAAAGAAATTTGGATTTGTTTCTTGTGACACCGCTGACACTCCCATGATTGAACGTATCAAGTCGGATGAGGACCACTCGTGGATCATGGTAGATCAAACGAAATACCGTAGTATGATTGGATCCCGATGTACCTCACGCCTAGTAGACCGACATCTTGTTCGTTGTGTGCATGTGTGCTAGATATCGTGCTAAGCCTACTAAAAGCACCTTGAAGCGGTTAAACGGTCTTCGGTATTCCAAGGAACCATCAATATGGGACTATGGTACCAAGGACACCGGTATGTCACTAACATACCTATGCAGATGCCGATCATGCAGATGTCAAGATACGCCGAGTACGCCGGGAGGTGCTCAATTTTTGGGTGATAAGCTTGTGAGTTGGTCTTCAAAGAAGCAAATGAGTACTTCTATTTCTCTACAGAGGGTGAATACATAGCCATGTCATCTTGTTGTGCTCAAATCCTTTGGATGAGATCCCAATTATCGACTATGGCTTTGAATTCAACAAAATCCCTCTCAGATCGTGATAATAAAAGTGCTATTGCTCTCTCATGCAACAACGTTCAACATTCAAGATCAAAGCACATTGATATTCGACATCATTTCATCGGGAGCAAGTTGAAAACGGTGTGGTGGAACTTTACTTTGTGAGGACTGAATACCAGAGACATCTTTACCAAAGCTCTTCCTAGAGAACGTTTTGAGTTTATTCTTCCACGACTTGGTCTTAAAAGCCTTCAACCAGAAACTCTCAAACGTCTTCAAGAGGAAGAAGAGGAGTAAAAAAAAATTTCCTTCATCTATCTCTTGTAAATACTTATTCGAAAAACCAAATAGAAAAATATAAAACTTTCAAAAAAAAAAAAATTGAAAAAAAAATATTGTCATTTTGTCATGTTTTTCTCGATTCGATTACATATATGGTCTTTGTCCGTCATTCAAAGAATGACACGGGACTTTAGATGTTGTTCGAATTTTCTTAAAATATATATATATATATATATATATATATATATATATATATATATATATATATATATATATATATATATATATATATATATATATATATATATATATATATATTTAAAAATATTGGGAGAAAAAGAAACAATGGTTTATTGTCATTTCAGCAAGAACCCGCTTTTCAAAGAAAGAACAGAGCCATGCTTTATCACATTTTTCAAATCTCATGCTCGATTCTATAAAACAATCACTTACTATCTAATGAAAACTAATTGGTTTGAAAAATAACTCGGACTCTATTTTTGAAAATCATCCGACTTCACGTTAGTCAAAACTATTTATATCTCAATCAACAACCGATGTCATTGATTGAGGGGAGAATGATTTCAATTAAATCAAAAGGTTATTTGTCATACAATTGTTTTCAAAAGATAATCATGCATGTTTAATCTATGGAGCTTAAAGTCTCAAAATCCGATCCTTATCGCTTAAAAAGATCACAAAAGTTTCATAATCAAGTCACAATTCTCCTTAAAGCTTTCAAAATCAATTTAATTACAGAGATCACAAATCTCAAATGATTTGATAATTGTGATCGGGGAGAATTTGTGATTTAAATTGGATTTAAACCGATAATTCGATAAATGGGTTCATAAGTGTTTAGCAAGTTTTCCTCCCGCATGTGACAAACGATTTCAAATTTTCCATGCACATGTTGAGGGGAGCATCTACTTTAAACCTTAAATTATTGAAACGTGATTGAATTGTCTCTAAGTGCGGTGTTCCTCTAATATGTGCAAAACTCTTTCAAACTTCGAGGCACATATTGAGGGGAGCAAACTTTGAAAACCTCATCCTTCCTCAAAATGTTTTATCTACTCAAATTGATTGGGAAGTGATGATGATCATTTTAGAAAATGTTAATCAAAAGATTGGACCTTTCATTCTTAATCTAACGATTTCAAAGACCTCTTGCCTCCATGTGTTAAACATTTTCTGAATTTTATGCATATGTTGAGGGGGAGCATTTCTAAAATATCAAAACAATTAAGATACAAAATACTTTGATTTTATATCACAAGTATCTTGATTGATTTTCAAATGGTTTTCAGTTGGTTTCAAGGCGGAAGAACTATATCAAAAGACCGACCAACTTTTCTTTATGCATGGTGTTATAAGGATGGTTAGGTTAGGCATTCGTTCCCACGATCCGCTGTAACCGGAAGGATCTACCAGGACAATCCACTAGTTAGTGTAGAGTCCTTAGGTATATTGAAAAAGGAGAAAAATGAGATATGGGAAGAGTGCGGATCAAACCGAGCTAGTATCGAATAAACCCAACAAGGTTCTAGTTATGAAGTTTCGTAAGCATCCGGGGGTTGAAGAATGAAAAGAATTGAATGTGAAAAGGGTGAAAAGAAATAGCCCTCCATTTATTCAACCTTAGGGCGTAAACCGGGTTCAATTCATATACTACCGGTGGTTACCAAGGTAACATCGGTATTGAAGACAAGACGTCATGGACCCAAAGGACGCACCGCACTACAACTTCCCAAACCACTCAAGTTCCTCTTAAAAGGACTTGTTTCATTCTCACGAGGAACCGACATTATCTATCAACTTTCTCTTAGAGTTTGTTGATATTGAAGAAGGAGACCCTCTCCCTAGTCTCCGGCATAGGAACCAAAATATGCACAATTGAGTCTAGAGCCACGAGATCATCAATAAATCTCATTAGGACACTTTCAATGAAGACTCTCTACTTCACACAATGTGGAAAGAGAGATTACATCTTATGAGTCCCACGATTATCCTTGTGGTATTGCTGAACATCCGAGTGATATGCAAACATATTCACAATGAAGATGGAAAGCCTTCGAGCCAACATCAAACAAGCTCCACGGTGGGTAGCATGTGAGATCTACCCAATAGATCAACCATGTGACAACCGAATGTAAACAATGGGGCAATTAAATCTTTTGAATCAATCTCGGTTCGAGTTATGGATTGACGGATACCTTTGAAAACCGGTCATTGTGCTTAAAAACTCTTTCTTTAGCACATCGACTTTGTACTTATATTTCAAAATAAAAGGTGTTTATGATTGATAATTGATTTTCATCAAAACCTTCGTTGTATTGCAAAAACAATTTCTATTGAGCAATACACGATTGTCTTTCAAATCTCTTTTCATCAATCGGTGAATCTCAATTTGTTGGTTCACTCACTCCGTGTTGTCTTCTTTGAGACATTCCGTTTGAGAACGGCTAGAAGAACAATGCGAAACCCCGTCAAGGAAATTCTTCAAATTATACCGATCACAGCAAGACTTGTCTCGATCAACGGGAACCGTGGGCCGGTACCTCAATTCAACAAAAGTGATCAAAGACACTCTTGTGAGCTTTATTGCTACATTCCAAAGAAATCGCATCAATGACTCGATAATCACTCCATGCTTCGCTACGCGCCGCCAATATCATGATCAACGAAAGCTTCCGTCGATAAGAATATATCATGATCCGTAATGAGCATGGTCCAAATGTCACAACATCACATCATACCAACACCACAATGGATGAGTCGAGATTTATTGTGGCCGATGATCTCAAAGTCGGCTCAAAACACAAGATCACGTGGATCATTTAAAGACCTCCACTCAGATTATCCAAACATGCAAAAATGAAGAATCTAAGACTACGAGCTACAGAACAAAGAACATGAACAAGAATCCAAGAACTATCTCAATGAAATATCTGTTTGTATTCTATGTAATTTTAATGTGTGTTTGAGGTAACCTCCCTTAGGGGGAGATTGTTAGGATTTAGAAAATCCAGTAGTTAAAGTGTCGGTCACCTCAAGTATATGTATTCGTTAGAAAGCTCGTAGTCGTAGTTATTTAATGTTATGTAGTATTTTGTTAAGTAACACCGTGGAGGACGGACGGTCTTTACCCACCGTATGCCCGATCCTGACCCGTATGCTTATTGTAAGACTATAAATACTCTCTACCTCCCAAGGTAGAGAGTTGGAGCTCATAATAAGATTTTTCTTTCTCTCACTAAAGTTCCCTAAACCTCTAACTCTTTTCTCTCTAGAAATCATCTTGTACGCCTAATATGTTAGTGATTTAATGATGTGAAATCCAATATGTGATTTAAGTCCAATATGTTACACTTCATTATCGCCACCTTCTTCTAAAACAGGGCTTGGGCCTCCACCCATTTGGATACATAGTCTATAGCTATGAGAATGTATTCATTTCTCCGGATGATGGAAAAGGTCTCATGAAGTCTATACCCCAAACATCAAATATTTTGCAGACTTGGATATAATTCTGAGGTGATTCATCCCTTCGCGAGATGTTTCCCGATCGTTGGCATGCATCACATGTTTGAACCAATCTTTTAACGTCTCGAAAATAGTAGGCCAGTAGAATCCGTCATCGAAAACCTTCCATGCTGTGAAATTTACACCGTGATGTCCCCCAGATGGTCCCGCATGGCATTCTTTCAGAACTCGATCAATCTCTCTTCTGGCCACGCAACGTCGAATGATTTGATCGGGGCATATGCGGAATAGGAAGGGCTCATCCCAAAAGTAATGTTTTAGTGTAGTGAAGAATTTTCTTTTATCTTGCTTGGTCATGTAATTTGGCAAAACCCTACTGGACAAATAGTTAGCATAATCCGCATACCATGGCTCAATTTCCTTAACGGCCATTAGCCGTTCCTCGGGAAAAGAGTCGCGAATCTCGGTATGGTCTAATTTTCAAGATCGTGGTTTTCCAATCGTGATGAGATGATCGCAAGAAGATTTTCAAACCCTATTTATCTCCAATTTCAATGTCGAATTCTTGAAGTAATAGAATCCATCTAATGAGCCTGGTTTTGCATCTTGCTTGGAAAACAAGTAGGGGCGCGGAGTGATCATGAAGACGCAGCCTTGGAAAGGATGAGATATTTCCGAACTTGTCAAAGGCAAAACTACAACTAAAAGCTCTTTCTCGGTAGTTGTGTAATTTTATTGCGCTACATTCATGGTTTTGCTAGCATAGTAAATTGGTTGAAAATGCTTCTCTTTTCTTTGGCGAACACGGCGCCTACAAAGATAATCATCGGCATCGCACATGATTTTGAATGGTTGAGACCAATCAGGGGTGACCATTATTGGAGCCTGAGTGAGATCCTTCTTTAATCGGTTGAATGCTTCTTTGCATTCTTCAGAAAAATCAAAAGGGGC
The DNA here is from genome assembly GCA_022545495.1 of Chrysanthemum lavandulifolium. NCBI lineage: Eukaryota > Viridiplantae > Streptophyta > Magnoliopsida > Asterales > Asteraceae > Chrysanthemum > Chrysanthemum lavandulifolium. Next base: position 128,769,712 of record CM040246.1, on the reverse strand, counting down.
ATCCTTGACAAGAAGCTGTGTCATTTGCCGGGCAATTTTCGAGAAGGCTTTTAAGAGGGTGTCGAGCTTGGTTGTCATCTCGCTTTGTCCATTGAAGGCTTTTAAGAGGGTGTCGAGCTTGGTTGTCATCTCGCTTTGTCGTTGCTTGAAATCGGCTTCAAGTTGCATCAATCGAGCTTCTTGAGATGAAATGAATTTGGAGGGTTGTTGTAGGATTTTCCTAAGTTATTTGGCTCAAGCTTAGGAGTCTCATAGGAGCTCATTAGGAATTTGACTTGATCTTCAAGTTCGAGCATCCTACGATTGGAAGGTTGTGAGTCAATGGGAGGCAGAGAGACTGCCTTATCGATTTTGGGCAACTCACGGGGGTCATTCCAACATTCGTTTTCATAGAGGGCAGGATCCTCTATTGTACCCCATGATTCTTCCGTGGTGAGATCACTAAGTTTTCTACCGGCTGCTTGGTCAATGGATCGCTTGGTGGGGAAGTTGACATGATCATAGAAGAGTTGGACTTCAAGCCAAAGATCAATGCCGTGATGAGGGACTTTATGGAGTAAGTCCTGAATCGAGTCCATGCTTCAGAGAGATTCACCTTGACATTTTTGGAACATCAAGATATCATTCCTAAGCTTAGTGGTTCTCCGGTGGGAAAAATTGAGCAAGGAGCGAGAGGTGAGATCATCCCAACTTGAGATGGAGCCGGTAAGTCGCTCAAGCCAATTACTAGCTTGGTCCCCAGAGAGAATTGGAAGAGACGCAGACGCTTGGTCTCCGAGTAGTAGCATCGAGGTCGATGGAATCGACAATTTTAAGGAAGTCCTTAAGATGTTGGTTAGGATCTTCAAACGAAGTCCATGGAATGCACATCCGCTTTGCACCAACCGGATGGTGTCGGATAGCAGGCCGTAGTTTGGGCTTGGTCGGAAGCTCAATGGTGTTCCTATAGCCTAGGTGGCTTGGTCTCGAGTATTCACCAAGAGTACGGCCTCTTGGCGGGTCATTTGGTGGTAGGTTGATGAATGGTGGTTGGTTATCACCTTCCATGATGAAAAGTGATGGGGTTACGAACAAAGGTCACGAAGAAGGGGGATAGACTATGAGAAAGCTAAAAATTGGGAAAAAAGCTTACTTGATAGGAATTAAGCAAGGAAACCTAAACGAGGTTGACTCCTAACTAGCTATTCTATTCCCCGACGCCAGCGCCTAAAAACTAGATACGCCACGCAGCGCTCGGGGTCAAAGGAACTTCCTTTTCGTCGAGCAAGTTTTTCAACACCCTAGGCGTTGAACCTAATCGCTGTAGTGTAGTATTAGGGTAAGCCACGGAATTGATATCATTCTCTAGGGAATAGGATTGCTAGTGAGAAGTTACTACGCTAAGGTTGGGGTTGAGAAGATTATTTTTATCTTTTATGTTTTTAGGAAATGGAAAGGTACGAATCTCTGGGTTTGGATTTGGGGTTGGTATTTCACCGATTACTTCTACTATCTAATTATCTAAGCTAAGGTGAGGTAGTCTATGTCTATTGTTGTGTGCTCGTATGATGATTAAAAATGTATTTGCTTAGGCTTTATTACTCCCTAGTTATCTCCTATTGATGGTTGAATTGTCACGTCCTTATTCTTAACGCGTTGTGTTTTCTAAGGTCATAAGGTGTGCATTCCCTAACTCTTTGAAGTCGCCTTTAAGTGTAGTAAACGAAATCCACTAAGTCATTCATAAACTAACTTCGAGGTTATCTTTGGGTTTAGTAAACGAAATCCACTAAGTCATTCATAAACTATCAAAGATTTATCAAGTATTAAACACAACGATAGCCTAGTCGCACTCCCAAGCCAATTACAATTAAGATAAGAGACAACCTAACAATAATTAACAACTAGGTTTCATATATCTAAGCAAACACACAAGTAATTTAGCCGGACATGGTAAACATGCAAGCATACACACAATCAATTGAAGACATAATTGAATTAATGAAGTAAAACACTTATCTTGATGTAAGATAGGGTTTGGAACCCTAAAATATCGCACAAGACATGCCTTGGTTCGCTTTTAGGTTTTACTCCCAAAATGCTACTCACTCTAAAACTAAAAATTTGGATTCTATATAAGATTACAATCATGACGGCCACCTTATGATTTGTGACGCCGCCGGGTCGCCGCCATTGTGGTTTCGCCTTGGCCACGTTAGTCTTGCGACGGCGTCACCTTATGCTTGCGACGCCGTCCCTTCTCTCGACCGTCTGGATAAAATCTAGGCCGTTTGAGTTGCGACGACATACTCTTTTAAAGCCCCGACACCGTCACTTGAAAATAAGCAATTTGACTCGACCGTCAAAAATGATGCGATGGCGCATAGATTAACACTGATGCCGTCCCCTTGTATTTCAAAGAATTGAGTGGCTCGATTCTTGACTTTGGCCATTTTCTGTGATATCCGCGCCTTTTCGCCTAAATAAGTGCCATTCCAGAATTTGCCTTCGAGAGACCTAAAAGTGAAAAGAAACGATATTAAGTAATAACGGATACAAAAGTGATCAAATAAGGGCTTAAACGACCCCTAAAAAAGGTACATTTTAAAACCTTATCATAAATCCAGATGCGGAGGGGGAAGAGTATTCCCCGAGGGACTTTGCTTCAGGTGGATTGATGGGTTCACTGACCGGAGCAACGGGAATTTCCTCGCTATGTTGGCTCAGATTGTCAATGTTGATGGTTTCATGGGATTGGGGGGAAATGAGTGGCTAGTACATAATTTTCGTGCTTGTTATTACTATTGCAGTGGTTTTACTTGTTATGAATTATGTTAAACCAATGTTTCATGCCCCCTAACTTATAAATTGATTGGCCAAAAGCACATTTGCTTGAGGACAAGCATGTTAGGTCACTAGATTTACAACACAAGCATCAATACAAGAGATAGAGAAGAGAAGAGAGGCGGATGAACAATATTAAACACACACACACGCGATGTACTTAGCCGGTTACGCGTAGGTGAGAGTGAAAGAGAAATATTGAACAACCAACCCTCAAGTGAGGGTTATTACATAGTATTTATAGGCAAGGAGCTAGGGCAACACTCCTACTCCTTCCCTTTTCCTTATTGGACATGGGCCTAATCTTATGGGCCTTCTACATAAGCTTGACCTTAAACAAACATAAAGGCCATAATAAGCTACCTATTACATATAAGTAACTAACACTTAAATTAAGGTTTAAGAGTGATTCCAACAATCTCCCCCTCAAGTGTTGGTGATGAAAAACGGTGAAGGCGTTGATGTAATAGTAGCTTTGACGTCTTCTGAAATTCTTCTTTCTTGTGAGAAGGAATGCCTTGATTCGAACAATCTCCCAGTGTAGAGATAGTTTTTTTGAGCAGTTATGCTTGACGTCATCAAGTCCGCATCAAGTCTGCCTCAGTGCCTTCGCGAAGGGATAGTATGTTGTTGTCTCGTGATCAAGTGCACTCAGTCCGCATCAAGTCTTTGAGCAATTATTCTTTGAACAATCTCCTAGTGTAGAGATAGTTTTCTTTGAAGAAGGGGATAGTATGTTGTTGTCTGCATCAAGTCTTCTCAGTTCCGCTTGGGCCACTTCTGATTGTTCCACGTCATTCTTCAACATGCTCACACGCTCTTTGACGTTGGAATTCAAGATCGATGAAGTTCTTTAAGTCTTTAACTTTGTAGATTCTTTGATTTGACGAAGAATCATTCGACCGTTGTGTTGCTTTTGGATAGAACTTCCATTAGTGATGATGTTGGCGCGAGCATGAGAAGAATCTGCATGATCATCCCGCCTCGAGCTTCCATAAGAAGAAAACATTTAAAACGGTTAGTAATAAGCGGATTCCTGCACTTACAAGTTTGAAATTCGAGAGTGTTAACATAGATAGTGAAACACAACTCTAATTCTCACAAAGGCCGTTCTCGAACTGGAGTCCCAAGTGAGATAACGCGATGTACCAAAGTACATCTACAGCTCGATGAGTCGCCGAGGTACATCAAGCATCACCTCACTGTTGTAGACCGTTTGAGACACACTAAGCGTAATCTACGGGAGTTACCGTGACCTGCCGCTGTCGTTTGATGTTGACCCCGGCAGAGTTTCCATTCAATCACCGAGGATCACAGTTGTGAACCTCTCATAAATGTTCTCGATGATTAAGATTTGTGAAGGACTCGATAACGTACTACCGATGTTCTTATTGTTGAACATCAAGTGATGAAATATCAAGTGTACCTAAGAGATCTTTGATGAATCTCGTGGCTCTAGACTCGATAGTGCGTTTCGTTTCCCGAGCGGAGACTAGGAGAGGGTCTCCTCTTCAATACCAATGATCACTAAGAAAAGCCAATAGTTTACGAGGGTTCCCCGTGAGAATGAAACAAGCTCGCTGAGAGAAACTTGAGTGGCTAAGAAGGTTTAGTGCATGCGCCACGGGTCCATGACGACTTTTAATCTTCAATACCGGCACTAAGTGACAACCAAGAGTATATGAATTGAACCTTGTCCGCCTCTAAGTTGAATAATTTGAGGCTATATCTTTTCACCCTTTCTTTGCATTTTTTTAATTCTTCAACTCCTTCTTTCTCCGATTCTCATTTTCCTTTTATAATCATACCGAGGACTTCTAAGTACTAACTATTTGTGATGTCCTTGGGTAGATCCTCCAGCTCTGGCGGATCATAGGACTGTTATTCCTAACCTTAGTCACCTTATCACCCATGACTAACCTATGTTGCCATAAAACCAATTTTAAGAAAATATCTCAAAGGGTTTGTAAATGAAAACATGTTTGAACCATCGTGAGAGTTTTATCTTTTAGCGTAAATACTCCCTCCACATGTGCTTTAGAGTTTTGACGGAAATCAGACTGTGTGGGAAGAGCGCGACTTTTGAATTGATCAACTCAAGATAGACACTCTCCATGAGACACGGTTACGTTGCATAGTTAAAGAATTACATTGTCGCCTTTTAGGTGACAACTAGCTCTAATAACTACCTTGAAGGTGTAGACAAACCTCGAAAGTTTGTCAAACCCGTCGAGTTCATGTTCACTAAGAGTATCTCGAATGGTACTTTCTACTTGAGAAGTCCTTTATGAGACACGCTTACATTACTAATGAACTAGCTTGAAATTATTACCCGTCCGTGACAAGTCTTTTCGAGTTACTAACGAGTTTAGTATCATTAGTTGGTTAAGTCTATTACATAAAGATTCATTTGCATTTACACAACATATTTCTTATCACATAATTTTCTCCCCTCAAAATGGCATATAAAATGTTATTTTTGAAAAGTTGTGAATAAATATGACCATTTCGAGTGTTATGGGAAGATGACCACTATGAACAATTTAGAACAAAGTTTAGATTCAAATACTCCCCTCAACAAGTGATATAAATGGTTGAGGTTTTGAAAATCATCTGGGAAGTACTTGTCTTTTGAGCAAAACCTTGATAAATGAAAGGTTTGATAGGTTTTATTCAAAAATAAGAAGCTTTCGCTCCTTTTATAAGGATTGTGGCAATCAAGCGCACCACGTGGTCCTTTCTTGACAGATACGGGTTGTACATCAGAATGTGCACAAGCCATTGACATATATAATCACACATCCAAAATATAATGAAAGAAGGTTCAAGGGTACCAGAAGTCCAGTGATGTTTCTAGGAGTGCGAACAGGCATTGATAGGCAGTGATGTTAATCCACGCCGACCACCAACAAAGCTTTCCAATGTTCAATCGATCCTTCTATACAACCGCTCATCAATCATTTTGATGATCCTCCTCACATCCCTTCGATCCCGAGAATTCCATCGCTTAGAGACCCAATCTTTGTCGATATCCTTCAACCTATAAGCCAATCCGTCCTTAACCATCTTCAAAGTGTGATCCCCAACTTGTGAAGATCACTCACACCATTAAGCAATTTTTGAAGTTCACCGCGTAAACTACGCTTGAATGGTTTGTCGATGAGTGTATATTGTGAGAGCTGGTTGATGTCGGGAAGATCAAGTCGAGGTGGAGTGAAGTTAACACGAGTCGATATGATTCAACCGCAGTTGGAGATCTTCTACACGCTCTTTGATGACTATGGCCCGATGAAGATGAGCAAGGACTTGATGAATTCACGTTGTACTTCAGCTTGAAAATTGCCTCATGCGACCTCGTACTTTGGCAAGGTACATGTCTTCAATGTCGTTGATAGACAAATTCTCAAAGTCACCTTCAGAGAATGCATAATCCCGCTCATCTTGCCTTTGACCACAATCTTCTTGAGAAGGTGTAGTCCCATTTGGTCGAAAGATCAACGTGTTTGATGGCAACGATATCCTTAGTCTTCGAACACCGCATGTTGAGACTTCAACCGGGCGACATCATAGTAGATTCTTTCGCTGCCCACCCAATGATGAATCCAGACATTGCATCTCTGTCGTATGCTTCCACTTTGTTGGAGAACAAGTGATTAGCTCTTTCCTCGATAGCTATGCGGTTTGAGTATATTGTCTTTGGGAATGGAAGTGTCAAAGATGGCATATTTCTTGAGCCATTGCCATCGTAGAAGAAATTCCAAGTCTTTGTTAAAGAAATATCCGAATGGAATCCTAGGTTCATCTGGTTGGCCAATTGTTGGTAGAGGTTTCGACCATTCCTGTAGTATGGAGGGTTGTCCCGCTTGGTGAAGTCGATGTTTGCTCCGGGTTGAGCCAATCCATGTTGTTAGACATAGCTCGAGCAATGTTTTCAAGGTGATATTCGACCTCGATGGCACTTTCTCGAGCTATCTTTCCACAGCTTGAAAAGCTTCATTCTTGATTCGCCCCAACTCGGATTTCGCCATCTTCTTCACATGGAACTTTTCTTGCGTAATCTTAGCATGCTCCAATGTATTACCGCCTACTAGATCTTGACCTTCAGCAGGTAGGAGTCGAGTTAACAAGTGTAGAGAACCATTCAAATTCCTCTATTTTATCATCATCTAGCCATGATACGACGCCAACCATGGGCGCCCTTCTTCTTTTGTTTAGACCTAGATGAGGATTCTGGTTTCGAACTTGTTTGGGAGAGTGGGTTGTAGGGCTCACGGACTTCTTTATCGTCACCACCAGATACTCAAAGTGATCACCGGTTTTCGAGTCTCGGTGTGTAACTCGTAATCCGAGGTTTATCATAGAAGAGCCAGAGGAGTTCTTTGAGAAGTCGGAGTCCTTTGGGGAGGAGGTTGCATGGAATCTTGAATAGAAGATGATTCATCGACTTCTTTGTGCATTTGGGCTCTTTATCCTTATCTCGATCTTTGTCTTCATCATCTCTTGAACGTTTGGGCCTTACTGACTTCTTGGAATGAGGACTCGAGTTGGTATTCGATAGAGCTTCAAACAGTTTAGCTTCGTGTAAGGCAAGCGTTAGAAGCGTTTAACATTTATGCTACTAGCCGGTTCACCAATTCATCATCCGAGAAAATTGTGGATTCAATCGGATTGATGCTTAAATTCATGGAGTTGATTTCATGGGTTGTTTGGCTAGATGCAAGAGATTTGGATACAGCTTATCCCGTATACATCTCCTTTGTCGCTTCGGACGACCTCCATAAGGAAGCCGTGAGTATCCTTTGATCATTTCGTCCATTTTCACTTGAAGATCATCTTTCATGAGCTTACGGACATACTCCTTTCATCTTTCATCTTTTCGAGATCATCATGAGTATAATCAGTCCGATCAACATAGAAATTCATCTTCCTGTAGAGTATGTCTTTCTTTCCCGACTTGTTTGACAAACATCCCATTTCTTTTATGAGCATGAGATATCCAAGATCGAGTTGGCTTCTTCACCGATTTGGATGTTGATTTGGTTGATCTTTTAGATGGTGGTGGTGAAGAGTGAGATGATGAATATGATGAGGAGGAGACATGAGGGAGACTTGGGGTCCTTAGGGGTTCAAGTTTCCTCCTTAGACATGGCCTTGTCATTCGGTCTTTGTTTCATCAGTATTTCCTCGTCTTTTCTTTTACGGTTCCTCAAACTCATAATCAATAGAATCCTCCAAAAGTTGTTGTTGTTGCGTAAGAGTGGTGGCACCAGGCTCCCTTATCGGGTCGATTAACCGCATCGGGGATCTGGTGAAGAGTGGACACCACCACCCGATCTTCTGGGCTACCCATTTGTTCTTGTTCAAACTTTAGCCTTTTGAAGGTGTCTAACGATTTTAAACTTCTTCCTGTAGGATTTATCCAGCTTGCTCTTCATCACTTTCTCGAGCTTTCTTCATATGGCACAAGCACAGAGTCTTCCCTTTTCCTAGGTCATTTGGAGGACTAGGAGGTTTTGCTCTTGAGGGGTGGTTCTGCTGCATTCGAGTAGTGAACCTCCTCGTCTCGATTGTGTATCTTCTTTAGCCATCCCAAGGCTTTCTTGGTGGTTCGTGTGTAGGAATAGGAACGACTCGAGAGGAACTTTCTTCTTTGGAGCAGTTTCTCTTGGGACATTCCTTTGACTCTCTGTCTGGCTATCGTGACTTCCAAGACTTCCTCTTCCGTTCTCCGAGTGGGTGTTCCATAAGGTTTTCATCGAGATGACCAACTTTGCCTTCTCTTCTCGCTACCCGATACCTTTTATGCACGCTTCAAGCTTCTTGATTTCGTTAGTCAAGAGGGTGATCGTGTAACACAACACCTGCTTTCTTTGTTGACGATTCCTTGATTTCGATGGATAGGATAGGCTCATCAACATGTCGTGATTGTCGGGTCATTGAGCCTCTTGGGATATCGTGGATGAAGTCCAAGTGCTCTGGATCAACAGTTTTGTGTATCCGACATAGTGGAATCTTTGAGCCAAGCTTTTTGAGAAATGTCATCATGTCATCCCATATCGTGAGCTTCAATTCGATGTCCTTCTTGTTGATTAATGACCGTGAAGATTTGCGCCTATGAGCTTGGGATGCTCATAGCCATCACACCACCGTGAGACCGATTGGTGATGATGATGTATAGGGTTCTCCATGGTTGAGGAATGTTCTTAAGCTCACATGAGAATGCTTAGAGATAGTTCTCAAGCTTCATCATAGCCAATATCAATCAAGAATTGTAGAACCTGCTCTCCTCGTGGGTGTGGCAAAAGTCGGTTGGTTCGATTTCAGAATGAGAAGAACGACACGTAAGTCTCGCATGAGTGATGGTGACTTGTTTGTGATTAAATCATCATATCGCACTTTGACCTGTGATCCTCCGCATTGAATTCTGCACTGTTGCATGTAGATCTTGCATCAGAAAGGCAGTGAGAGCATGTTCGGTAGGGATGATTCATTAGAACATCCACATCAATCAAACAGAAGATTCTCGAGCATGTGATGGTTTCAAAGTCAACCCGAAGGTTGTTCTTTCCAATCTTTCTTGATAGCCATTAGGGAAGATGTCAGAATTGTGAGAACTTGTGTGCATCCACATTCATTTGAGCGACCATGTCGTGATCTCGAAATAACATTAGCCAAAAGAACCAACATATCGAAAGACATAATGTTAGTCATGAAGGTTTTTATTGTCTAATTATTGAATATACAAAGTGTCAAAGATTGTTACGAGTCCAAAGTCACTTGCTTGTTCAATAGTCCAATGTCGTAAATGATAAGTTTCGTGAGTTAGTTAACTTTAAGTTTTAAAGTTTATGTTATCACTTATTTAACACAACAT
>CM040246.1:128695112-128759915 GCA_022545495.1 Chrysanthemum lavandulifolium | reverse complement strand
GCTCCGAAGGCGAGGATAATCCTTTAGAAAAGGTTACTAAAGATGAAGGGTCCCAGATTTGTAAAATGCTCTTAGGCTCACCATGTGCATCAGAGATGGTAGACATCATTGTTGAGCATCCTGCTTAGGAAGAAAAAATAAATGGGTTGTTTGGATCATCATCCAACTTTATAGATTAGTTTGAGTAAAGGACAGTTTGATAAGAGATGTAGCAAAGCTTTGCTACATCTCTTATCAAACTCATCGCACCTAGTGAACTTTTATTACCTAACTGAAGTCTTAATATTGTAACTTGCTGCAGGAGATAGGTTTAGATAATATCGATGAAGAATTTACTGTTGCTGAGTTATTCAGTTGTTTACCAGTAATTGAACATCTGTCTATTAATTGTTACAACATTCGGGTAAAAAATTGTGCTTGTTAATATGTGTTTTGTCTATGCTCAAGTGTTCTGCTCAGGACAGGGCACCACGAGTGCTTCCAACTGTATTACTCAACCTCAAACGCATCTGTTTAGACATGCTGACGCTCGTTGTTGATTATGGGTTGCTACTTATTGGCCTTGTGATCAGAAGCTCCCCGAACTTGGAGACATTTAAGCTTTACGTACATTTCACAAATATTTTTTGTTTCCGTTTCTTGTTCCATTTGTCATGGCAAGATACACTAACACAAGAAATACCATTCTCTGTAGATTGCCTATGAAAATTATCATGATGACGATGACATACTTGCTATGGAAGATTGTTCGGATATACGGTTGGAGCATCTGAAGGAATTGGGGTTTAGAAACTTTGCAGAATGCATGGGTGAGATGGAGTTTGTGAAGCTAATGTTGGCCAAGTCGCCCGTACTCAAGAAGGCGAGGATAATTCTTAGCAGAAAGGTTACTAAAGATGAAGGGTCGCGGATGTGTAAAATGCTCTTAGGCTCACCACGTGCATCACAGATTGCAGACATCATTGTTGAGCATCCCTCTAAAAATTAGAGTAAACTTTATGTACGTCGCTTATGAATGCAATTAGCTTCAAGTCACTTACTATCACTGAATAACTTTTGCCTTTTGGGAACCGATCATGATAATCCACTTATGTTAAGTTACTAATTTGTTTCATTAGTCTTTGGTTAATCTATCAAACCTTTTCAGTTGCAAGTGTCCCGCACAATATATTTGGTAAATTCTATAATATATGGTGTTACAGTGGTCAATTTTGATTGCAAGAATATAGTTGCTGTCATTTATTTTGTTTTTTTCGTAGGATCTAGTATCGCTCCTTATGTTGCAAGTGTTCTGCACAAAATATATATTATGGATTTCAATAATTTTTGGCGTTGCAGTGATTACATATTGGATGCTGCAAGTATCATTTAATTTTAATTTGAATTTAATTGCTAGAATTTAGGCAGTGGCAAATTGTGACTAATTAGTACAATGTCCAGGCATGCACAAAAATGTTTTGTTTATTGGATTAAACTTATGATCATCTAGGTATTACAAAACACTTGATGTATATAACATGTTTATCTAACACAATTAACTGGGTTTAATGAGTTGGTGATGAGTTATCCCATTTAGCTCATTACATGTTCAATAATTTCAATTTTCAAAACTCAAATGGGTTTGAGGTGAAACCTACAGCTAAACGTCCATAGAAGCAGTACCCTTCCTAAAAACATAACAGAATTCATGCTATGTCTTTTTCCAATTAAAGATGCAGGGAGGACTGGTATCCTATGAAAAAGTTGGAGACACAGTTGGACCGAAAATCTTAAACTTGTGTTTAAGTAGAAATACATGTTTGATAAATCAATTGAAGATCAACCAACTAAAAGGAAGCATGTGAGAACATTTCGGTTTAGGTCAGTTATGGCTCAAGCCCGATCGAGAACTGGATATGTTTGTTTTCGAGATATGAAAAATGAAGCGTTAAAGTTGAAAATGGGTTCGGACCTGCAATCAATCTGGGATTTGGTGATCATGGGAAAATGCACATTAGAGTATGTGACTTTTTGAATGTAAACTAAGGGTGTTTTCTGTAGTTGACTTTTCAATAAAAGTCAACAGTTGACTTTCAAGTAAAGGTCATATAGTTTTCTGCAAACTACTAATTGTGAGTTGTACGAAATCAGAACATAAGGTATGATTGTTATGCTCATTTGAAGTATTAAAAGGTGTTTTAATCATCCGAAAAACATTTCATACTTCCTATGCCAGAATGCACTGACACAAGATATACAAACACTTAATGTAGATTGTTGACGATGGTTTTGATGAAGATGACATAAAGTTAGATACACTGGAACATTGTGGCGATATATGGTTGGAGCACTTGAAGGAATTGGAGATTGTAGATTTTTCAAACGTGGAAGGTGAGATGGAGTTTGTGAAGCTTATTTTGGCCAAGTCACCTGTGCTCGAGAATGTGATCATAGTGGGTCACAAGTATGATGTGACTGAGGATGAAGTGTTAGAGATTTTAAAAACTCTCTTACACTCCAAACGTGCATCCCCGTCGGCAAATATCATTGTTGAGCGTTGTTCTCGTTATTAGGAAACAATATTTGAGTAAATACATATACCTCACAAGTGCGATTGGCTTAAATAACTCCAGAGAAGTGAATGACCTTTGGGAAGTAGTAAATTGTTTCAAATAGATGTATCTGAAGTAAATTGTTTTGGTCCAATAGTATCCTGGTCTTGTATTATACTTCTGTTGTATTTGCTGTGGTTTTGTTTGGTTCCTGCAACAATTAGTGCTATGGTAGTTGGGTCGCAAGCCAATGGGCATGTGACCATTTGAGGTTAACTAACGATTTCTTATAGTAGTGTTTTGACAGGATTCGGTCATTTAATGAGTTTTACCACATCACAATTCTCTTTATCAGCAATTAGTTTCATTCAGTAGTTACCAAATCAAAAAACTATCTGTTATACCCATTCTTATAGTAGTGTTTTGATAGGATTCGGTCATTGAATGAGTTTTACCACATCACAACTCTCTTTATCGGCAATTAGTTTCATTCAGTAGTTACGAAATCAAAAAACTATCTGTTATACATTGGATTTGAGATTATTGGTCAGTTTGCTATACAATCTGTTTGCTCATTCACTGCTACCATCATACGTATGAATTGAAGTTGGTTGAGGAGATTAAAACGATTCACTTACACGTCCGGGTTGGTGTTAAGTTTCCTTACATAAGTAATAAACCGGTCATGTCTGAGTTGAGGTTATAACAAGTTACCAACCTATCAACCCGCCAACTAGGGGTGTTCACAGGCGGTTCGGCTCGGTTTGGTTAGAGATTTTGAACTATCCATCGCGGGCCGTGTAGTTGATTTTACTATCCGAAATCAAGCCGTACTATCCGAAATAACCAATACTATTTAGTTGACGTTTTTTTTTTTTTTTTTTAACGGCAATTTTATTAACACTCTAGCAAGAAGCTAGAGGGAAGAAAGGAAAAAGAAAATGAATATACAGTTAAGCTACAAGTGAATAAGGATTAACTATCTAATCTAACCAACCGGGAACCGGAGTGTTTATCCTATGCATAATCCACGAGTGAGATAATAGTTTGATTTCATCGCTTAACGTATCCTTTCTCGGAGGTTTCAAGTCGAAGCAAACACGATTCCTGTATCTCCAAATGACCCAAAAAGTAGTTTGAACAACCGCATCAAAACAAGTCTTCATGGCAAGACTTATGGTGGTTGTATCACTCCAACTGATTAAATTAGCCAACGTGGACGGGAAATTGTTGAAGCCCCACCAAACTGAGATCATATTCCATAGGTAAGCTGCCACCGAGCACTCAACAAAAACATGTTGTGGAGTTTCTAGATCATCATTGCACATCGGGCATCTTATAGAATCCAAGTCCAATCCCCATTTGTCTAAATTACAACGTGTGGGCAGTCGATCAACACAGAGCCGCCATGAAAAATTATTTACTTTTATGGGAATGGTTTTGGTCCATCTGATTTGTGACCTTTGAGATGGAAGGAGAGAGGCGTCGATATGTTTTCTCATAGAAGAGACAGTGAAAGATTTGGTGGTGTTGACACAGTAGGTCCACGAGTCATGGGAGGGGAGGGAACAGGGAGAAGTCTTTGAGTAAATCCAGTAGGTTGATCAGTTGTGACTGCTCGCCCACTTACATTCTGCGCCAAGCCCAATTACGTGTAAAAGGCCCAAAGTTGAGATTACATCTATCAAGAACACTACAATCTTTAAGTGACTCAAGGCGAATAATCATGGAAAACGATCGTACAAAGGGGTTTCACCAACCCAAACATCCTTCCAAAAACAAGAGACATCCCATCTCCAACCCTTTTAACAAAAATTGATTGTAAGTTGATGTTTATCTGGGAAAGCGACTTATTTAAGGTGCTAATTGTGTTCCATTGGCTGCTTGAAATTGTTGGAAGATTTCTTGAAAACAAACCTCCTTTTTCACCATGAATTGAGGTGATAACATTTTTCCATAAGGCGTTGGACTCATGAAGAAACCTCCACCACCACTTTGTCAACATCGCTAAGTCACAAGAACGAAGGCTACCAATACCAAGACCGCCACACATAGGGGTGAACAAACCTTATTCCATGCTACCCAAGCCATTTTATTTGAATTTAAAGTCCCTCCCCAAAAGAAGTTACGCCTCAACTTTTCAAGGCATGAAAGCACGCCTTTAGGGGCTTTAAAGAGAGAAAAGAAGTAGACGCCAACCCCAAGCACCGATTTTATAAGTGTAAGTCTTCCACCATAAGAGAGATTTATAGCTTTCCAAGATGAGAGCTTATTATGAAATTTCTCTATTATTGGTTCCCAATTGCGAGCTTTGTTCATATTGGCTCCAATAGGAATACCAAGATAAGTACAAGGGAGGGTGGATGGTTAGCAACTCAATACAGAAGCAAAATGTTGGGTTTCACTATGGGAGACAACAATACCAAAAAATTTGCTTTTGGAGAAGTTTATTTTCAAACCAGAAGCCAACTGATAGCATTTTAAGATTCGACAAAAGTTTTTGGCGTTATCAAGAGACCATTTACCCATTATAAGAGCGTCATCCGCAAATTAGAGATGTGAAATATCAATTTTGTTTTGGCCTACATTAGGTAATCCTATTGTGATCATTTACTAATGTCCATGGATTTAGTTGACGTTTATAGGTAATCCTATTTAGTTGACGTTTTTAGGTTATGACCACTTTAATCATATGTAATCCATGAACGTTAGTAAATGATCACAATAGGTAAGTAAAAATGCGTTATACGAAAAAAGTAGTGCAATCATATCGTTGTTACTTGTACACTTTTATGAATAGTTTGTTGAAACCTACATGCACATTATACACAGTTCGGTTCGGGTAACCGCGAATAACTGAAAGTAAAAACTGAAACCAAACCGTGATAAGCGGGTTTTCCGGTTTCGGGTTTTCTCGGTTTCAGTTTCTTCAGTTACCTGTTTTTTGCGTTTCGGATAGATCGGATCGGCTCGGGTTCGTCGGTTTCTCGGATTATTTGAACACCTCTACCGCCAACCTGAATTCGACTCAATCTCCACCCAACTAAAACCCGACTTTGTAGCATAAAAGTGCAAGCTGGTAACTAATAAAAAAGTAAAGGTACCAAAAGTGTACATGTAGTCAATTACTCGAGTAGTACTAGAACTTGTTTTTACAGAGTTATTTTTCAGTCAAAGAGTGTAAAAAATTAGGGTTGCACCTCATCAGGTATCTCCCCCTTTCTTTTCATCGGTTTTGTATTATTAAATTTGAGTAATGTGCTCATTTGTGGTATCAAACTAATAAGTGATCAATTTCATCCTTGAAATATGAGTTTCATCAAATAATATACTACGTAGTCTAATGCAAATGATTCTCTCTTTGAATTACAGACATTTTTAAGTGCTTATTTACTTGGGGTGTTTGTTTAGCTTATATAGCGGTTTATGGTTTATGTAGCTTTCGGCTTATATATGTTTATTATATGACATTATCTAAGCCGAAAAGTTTCAAAATAAGCCACAAATATTGAGCTTATGAAACATAAGCCGAAAACCACATAAGTCATAACCCACTCTAAAAGCTAAAGCAAACACCCCCTAAAAGCTACTATAATCTCATTATTTGACTTCTACCATAACCACAGTCACTCATTACCAATATTGATATAACAAAAAACATAGTAATAAGATAATCAATCTATTTTCCTGTTGAAACGCAGTGACAAACATCGAGAACAACATAAAATAATTTTGAGAAAATCACAATTGGGTGTATTTAGTCGCGGAAAACGTGTTCAAATCAGCTTATTCTAAAATGTTCTCCACAAAATAGAAATCTTCCTTTCCTGAGTTAACAAGGAAAACTACAAAATAAAGTTTTGATATTTTCCTTGTTTCCTTTGTACCCAAAACCCCCATTCATTTCTTCAAAATAGAAAATACAAATCTGAACACGTTTTTTAAACTTTCACCTCTTTTGTGGAGATAAAAATCCACTCCATATACCTAAAAATTCATCCAACTTAACGCACCCTAATTACGGTTTAATAGTTTCTCTTTACACTTGATAAATATTACTATAGGGGATCTAGAAGATATGAGAATTCTCGTTGATAAGAGGAAAAAAGAATATTGATGTATATCTTTTTGCTTGACAATTTATTAGTGCTGTGTTGGGCTTATGTATTGTGTATCAATCATTGTTTATCTGAATTGATATTTTCCATGACCAACTTTTCACAATTACTTAATGTCAGTCCATCAAGAATATTCTGAGATGGAAGCTAAACGTTCGTCTTTGGATAGAATCAACAACATTCCTTCAGAAATCATTGAAAACATCCTTTGC
Organism: Chrysanthemum lavandulifolium; assembly: GCA_022545495.1. NCBI lineage: Eukaryota > Viridiplantae > Streptophyta > Magnoliopsida > Asterales > Asteraceae > Chrysanthemum > Chrysanthemum lavandulifolium. The sequence goes on along the minus strand of CM040246.1, from coordinate 128,753,054 downwards.
TTTGTACCAATTAAAGATGCGGTGAGGACGAGTATCCTTTCCAAGAAATGGAGATACAGTTGGGTCACAATCCCTAAACTCGTGTTTAATGAGGAAGATTTGTTCAATAAGTGGATGTTTAGAAGAAACCCACCAAATAAAAGGAAACAGTTAGCCAGGAAGTTTAAGTGCAAATTGTTGAAGATATACCAAGTTCTGTTACTCCACCAAGGCCCAATCATTGAGTTCGGCCTTTCCATTAATTCAGATTTCTTACTTCACAAGGCTCCAAGTGACCCATCTTCCATGGGATCAGATACTTGTGTTGAAATTGACAAGATAATAACTCATTTGGCGAGGAACAACAATAATGTCAAGAAATTTACACTTGACTTGGGTTATTACTCTACGATAGACCACCTTTATCTCTCTTCTCTTTGCATCAATTAACGGACCTGTGTATAAAAAGCTGTAACTTTGACTATGATCCAACATTTAGTGGATTTGGTAGCCTTACAAGCTTACACTTGGGACCTCAACACGGCTCGAAAAATTCTTTGCTACATCTCTTATCCAATTGTCCATTACTGAAAAGCGTCACTCTAGTAAGTTTCTTATTGGACAGTCAATCCTCATGAGCTTTTGTAACCTATCTTAAATCTTCATATTGTAACCTGCTGCAGGAGTTGCGTACAAATGGTATCAATGAAGAACTCACCATTGGTGAACTATTCAATTGTTTATCAATGATTGAATGCCTGTCTATTAATTGTTACAACATTAGGGTAATATCATCCACCTGATACCTAATTGATTAAACTAGGGTCAAAATTTGTGGTTGTTAATATGTGTTCTGTCTATGATCAAGTGTTCTGCTCAGGACAGGGTAGCACGAGTGCTTCCAACTCCATTACTCAACCTTAAACACCTCTGCTTAGACGTGTTGGGGCTCGTTGCTGGTAATGTGTTGCTACTTATTGGCCTTGTGATCAGAAGCTCCCAAAGTTGGAGATATTTAAGATTGTGGTACATAGCATACATCTATCTTGTTTCCTTTTTTGTTCCATTTATCATGGAAGATACACTAACACAGGATATATTAACATTCTCTGTAGATTGGCTTGGAAAGTTATTCTGATGACGATGATATACTTACTACGGAAGATTGTTCGGATATAAGGTTGGAGCATTTGAAAGAATTTGAGTTTAAAAATATTGCAGATGGCAGGGTTGAGATGGATTTTGTGAAGCTCATATTGGCCAAGTCACCCGTGCTCCAGAAGGCAAGGATAATCCTTGAGGTTACTAAAGATGAAGGGTCCCAGATTTGTAAAATGCTCGTAGGCTCACCATGTGCATCAGAGATGGTAGACATCATTGTTGAGCATCCTGCTTAGGAAGAAAATTAGAGTAAACTATAAGTACACCGCATATGATTGCGCTCAGCTTCAAGTCACTTAATATCACTGAATAGCTTTTGCCTTTCGGGAACTGCTCATGATAATTCCACTAGCTTATGTTAAGTTACTAATTTGTCTCAACAGTCTTTGGTTAATCTATGAAACCTTTTCAGTTGCAAGTGTCTCACACAAAATATTTCGTAAATTCTATAATAATATATGTTATTGCAGTGGTTCCAATTTTGATTGCAACAATATAGTTGCTGCCATATATTTTGTTTTTTTCTAGGGTTTTGTTAATCTTCATAGCTTTTTTAGTTGCAAGTATCCTGCACAAAACATATATCTCGATGTCTATAATTTTTGGTGTCGCAGTGATTATAGATCGGGTGCTGCAACAAGCCAACAATACATGTAGCATCATTTAATTTCTAGAGATTAGGTAGTGTAATGTTGATAAGACAGCTCGGATGTCGGAAGGTGACGCCGTGACAGTGCTAAGTCAATGTGTAATTGGGTGTGTGTGATTTTAGAAATACGAAAAGATAAATGGGCTGTTTGGATCATCATCCAACTTTATACATTAGTTTGATCACAGGTTGCATCATGAATCATGATCCTTTTTAATCCCCTTAGGGGGCGTTTGGTTCACAGAATGTTTTTGAAGGAATTGTAATCTTTGGAAGTAATTGTAATTTGATGTAATTGTAATTTAAAGAATTGGAATGTATTGTAATTATAATGTGTTGTAATTGTAATTGATGAAATCTGTCAATGTGTTTAGTTAACTCGCAACGTAATGTAATTCAATTTTTTTTATAAAACTTAAAAAGCTAATATAATAACGATAATAATAATAATAAATAGTAATAATAATAATAATAAAATAATAATAATAATAAAATCAAATAAAATAATAATAATAATATAGTAATAAAAAGAATATTAATAATAAAAATATAATAATAATAATAATAATAAAATAATAAAAACATAATATTAATAATAAAATAAAATAATAATAATAATTATTATAATAATAAAATAATAATAATAATAATTAATAATAATATAATAAATAGTAATAATAAAAAATGATACTTAATAATTATAAGAATAATATTAAAATAAATAATAAATAATAATAATAATAATAATAATAATAATAATAATAATAATAATACATTATTATTATTATTATTATTATTATTATTATAATAATAATAATAATAATAATAATAATAATAAATAATAACAATAAATAATAGATAATAATAATAATAATAATAATAATATTATTATTATTATTATTATTATTATTATTATTAAATAATAAATATAATAATAATAATAATATTAATACAATTATAATATTATAATAATAATAATTAATAAAATAATAATAATAATAATAGTAAAATATTACTAAATAATAATAATAATAATAATAATAATAATAAAATAATAATAATAATTATAATAATTATAATAATAATAATAAACAATATTACTTAATAATATTATAATAATAATAATAAATAATATTACTTAATAATAATAATAATAATAATAATAATAATAATAATAATACTTTTTAAATAAAATAGTAAATAAAAATCATAAATTTAATATAAAATAATTATTAAAAAATTAATTATTTATTTAGATATTTATATATAATATAAAAATAATTATTATAATTATTATTTATTTTATATTAAATAATATAATAATAATAACGATGAAAGATAAATACTTATATTTAACTCGTAAAAATCAATTACAACACATTCCATCAAGTTTCTTGTGTAATCAATTACATCATTGGACGTAATTGGTTGTAATTCAATTACATTACGTTAAAACCAAACACCGATGTAATGTAATCGAATTACAATTCCATCCATCCCGCTAACTAAACAGATTGTAATGTAATTGATTACAATTACAACAGATTACATCGAATTCCTTCGAACCAAACGGCCCCTTAGTTTATGTGTCGGGTCTGATTATTATCAAATGTTATTTGCTCCTACAACTATGCTTGTGGTAAAAAAGGCAGGTAAAAGGAAGGCGGTGATAGATTTCTTATAGTTGAACTACACTATATGACATTATTTTGTGTAACGCATATATATTGTTGGTTGTGTTTTGCTTCAATCGTGTCACAACTTTCTCTGTTTAAGTTATTATTTCATTAAGGTAACGATATAAAAAGGTTTCACATTGAACCTATAGAGTTATTCTATGCAATTTAATTCTTAACTTTTGTGTTGAAGTATAGATTCATGTTTGATTTTTGGTATATTTAAGGATAATAAAATAAAAAAACCGTAGTTGCTAATCGACACAAGAAGCAACTACATATTAACACGCACGTAGAGTTTGGACTAACTTGATATTAGATCATCCGTGACAAACCAAAATGGTCCGATCCCATCTTCACATTATGTCCAGTGAGTGCAAATCTAGAATCTGGATTCCTAGGCAGCAATATGTGTTAGGGTATAAGTTAGTTGGTGAGTACAATGTCCAAACACGAACATGGTTTGGTTAAGTTATCGGATTAGACATGTGACCCTACACGTATCTCAGAACACCTCGTGTATATAACTTGTTTATCAAAGTGGATTAAATGTGTTTAATGAGTTGGTGAGTTATCCCATTTAGCTCAATATAAATTCTATTTATTATTTTCGAAACTCAATCGAGTGCATGAGATTGACTCGTTTGACCTATACTTATTAGCTTGGTTAGATGATAGCCCGACGTATTCTAGTTTTTTCGCCACCATCTCTTATATTGGCAACATTACACTGATTTACGAACACGCACACAGAAAGATAAATAAGCACATCGGCAATATTACTATTATCTTTAATTACAAAGACTGAATGTGTAAATACTTTACCGTTAATATAGAGTAATTTGTGACTTTGTTTTCACCGTTTACAATGCTTGATCATTTAATTTAGGATCTTAACATGATAACATCTTTTAGCAATACTTTTAATTTTGAACTTTAAATTAAACTTTTAAATATAAGAACATTTTTTTAACAAAAAAACTATCTTAGAGTTTACTTCAAATGTAAAAGCTTTTGCGGTACATCTTTTATTATAATATAGCTGGGTATCCGCGCGATGCGGCGCATGCATCCTGTGATTAAATTTTCTGGCGAACAAATGTTATTTTAATTTGAGCTGCTGGATTTCAGATTTATGTTTTGGAAGCTTAATTAGATTGTACATTGTGGTTAAAGAGTTGTATATTTTGGTGACGGGGTGCATTAAATTGTGTATTAATTGTATGAGTTAAATATTGTGTTTTTATTCTTATTTATTTTTGTACATTGTGCTTAGTCAGCTGTATATATTGGTAATTGGTATATTAATTGTATGAATGTAAGAAATAATATTTGTTTAAAATCAATTGTTCTTTAAATAGTTGTACATTATGTTTTATAAGTAATATTTACTTAAATACTACCTTAAAAAATTTTAAACTCTTAAATAGGAGATAAGGTTATCCTTCCATTATAAGTAGTATAGATAACAATGGCATGAGAAGTTAAATCCTCAAGTCATTCTCTGGATGACTTTAGGATCCTCCATTTAACAAAAAAAGTTTTGCTCTAACGACAAAGAGAAATGAATTTAAAGACTTTTTTAGCAAAAAAGTCTTTCTTCTACCTTGCATTGAAGATGCCTAACTAATCATTTGATTAGCACTCTTACATTTAAATGACATGTGACTAAAACTCTTTCACTACTTTTTGCAAACTTTTTATTGTCAGAAACCGAACCCTTGAATGCAAGTTGAGCAAATACTGGTTGGACCATTTGACCCTTAATATGGTCATGGGTTGAGTTATTAAGACCCTCCTAATTTTTTATTAGGACCCCCTAGATTTTTGTTTTTTTTATTTTTTTATTTTTTTTATTTTTATAATTTTGTTTATATCAAAAGTTTATAAACCCGAAAACGCGAGAATCAAATATAATGTTTAATAAATCAAACGCTTAAACCGCCGTAAATACTGAATGTAAACCGACAAAAACCGTGATGTCTTGGAAAAGCGGAGACAAAAGGAATATTCGCAGGACAGTGGCGGTATGGGTAAGGAGGTTCCAATAAGGGACCGTGGTATATAATAATAAGTCAACCAAACTTGAACTTGGTTGACTAGTGACTCGGTTAAACCACCAAGTAAACCTTTGACTTTGATCCGCCCATCTTCACTCTTTTATCCCCCTTTGACTTAAAGATAGCGACCGGTTAAACCACCAACCTTACCTCCTCCCTCCGTTTAGGGTTCAGTTGATGATGGCGATCGGTTAAACCACCAACTGAACCTCCTCCGTTAATTGAGCAGATCCAAGTTGCACCCACCCGCACAGTTTTTGGTTAAACCCTCTTTAACCACCAAAAGTGAACCTCCTCCTCCGTTTATGAGTTTTGGTATTTCTTCATCTTAGACATTTTATTCTTTTTTATCAGCAAATTGAAATAAGCTGTGATTATTTGATGATGTAGTAGATCGAATAAGGTTATATAAGCTATAATTTAAATTGATTCATTATCACAAGTGGATTACTCAACTCACTATCACTACCTCAAGTCACATGAACTGCATGAGTATAAAAAAAAATGGTTTAGTAACCAATATTTAGATACGATTACCACCCAAGGCCTTTGGTCTAGTGGTATGTCAGTTGCCCACCAGCCTAGAGGTTGTGGGTTTAAGCCTCGCTAGAGGCAATTGTGAATAGGTGGTATAGACTGTGAAAAAGTGCCGTTAAAAAAAAAAAAAAAAAAAAAGAAGATAAAGATCGATTACCAAACACACACCCTTACTACTTGACATTTTCCAAAGTGTAGTTTTAGACCAGGCGTGTCTAAAATCGGTTTACATTGTTAACTATTTTTTGCAGCATTATTAAGTATCAGTCCAACAACACCACCTTGAGATGAAATCTAAAGCTAAACAGCCGTCTTTGGATAGAATCAGCACCCTACCTGAAAACATAGCAGAAAACATCCTATGTCTTGTACCATTTAAAGATGCAGTGAGGACGAGTATCCTCTCAAAGAGTTGGAGACACTGTTGGACCAGAATTCCTAAACTTGTGTTCAATGTGAGAGACATGTTTGATCAATTAAATGAAGACCCAACAACTAAAAGGAAGCATGTGACCGGTACGCATAAATTCTTTTGTGCTATAAACCAAGTTCTGTTAATGCACCAATTCCCAATACTTGAGTTCGCACTTGCTTGGAATGGAGCTAAGACATGTGCTGGAATTGACCAAATAATTACATATTTATCAAGGAAGAATACTGTCAAGAAATTTACACTTAGCTTGACTGGTTACGTTACTTATAAGTTACCCTCATCTTTCTTCTCGTTGCACCAGTTAACGGATCTATATCTGCGTAGTTGTGATTTTTACCCCAATACAGCATTTAGTGGTTTTAGAAGCCTTACAAGTTTATACATGAAAGATGTAGCGACTACTCCAATGACGCTTATACGTCTCCTGTCCAGAAATCCTTTACTGAAGAGCTTTGGTCTGGTGAGTTATTACTGAAATATCAATCCTCTCAATATCTGGTAACTCATCTGACTATTGTATGTTATGTAGATTACAACCGACAACAGAGAAAATTTCAATTATGAGCTTTTTAATTTCGAATATGAGCTATTTAATTGTCTACCTGTGATTGAACATCTGTCTCTTACCGTGAGGATCCTTGAGGAGTTGAGGTAATATTGTGGTTAAATAGTATAGGATTGATTAAGTTTGGCAAAAGAAGAATTAATATTTGTGTTGGCTTATAATTCAAGTTTGATGAAGACGGAGTTCTTCCAACAACGCTAGTCCACCTCAAATACTTGCTTTTGCACAACGTTCGTATTGCTGAAGATCATACGTTGCCTTTAATTGCTCATATGATCGAAAGCTCTCCGAATTTAGAGAAACTTGTGCTTCAGGTAAATAAAAATATGAGCTTATCTTCTATACTATTAGTATGTGCTTTTATTTTCATTTTAAAATACAATACTAACACTAGAAATACCCAAAGATGTTCCCCGTAGGTGAACACTGGTTCGACAAATCTGAGGTGTACTATACATTTGAAGATTATTTAGATGAAGACCGTTTGGAGCATCTGAATGAATTGGAGATTACAAATGTTGCCTATGTGAAGCCTGAGGTGGATGTTGTGAAGCTTATCTTGGCCGAGTCACCCATGCTTAAAAAGGTGAGCTTAGTGCTTATGCCTTGGGTTACTTAGGATGAAGAGTTGGAGCTGTTAAGAGATCTGTTATGCTCCCCACGTGCATCACTGATAGTGAAAATATATGTTGAGCGTCCTCCTGAATAGGAAAAAAGGAATCAAGCTTAAATATATTCCTTATAAATGCATTTGGCTTCCGTTACTTTAGACACCGTGTAGCTTCTGGGGTTAATTATGGTACTTTTACTAATGTTTTTGTTTTCAGTGCTAAAAACTTATATAACGTTGTATCTGTCTGCGGTCCCATCTCAGCAGCTTTGTTTTTGCGACTGTGTAACCTGCAAGAGTATGTGGTACACAAGTCTTGTTTAAGTGGTGTTTTGAGTCATTGAGTGGCTGAACTTCTGGTCCAGGATGTTAAAATGTTTGTCTCACCAGGCAGTTTTTGTTTTTGTTTATAGCTGTTATTTGTTGGTTCGAGTTTGCCGGCTTATGCTACACGCCTACTTTTGTTTCGTCTGTTTCTATGCTCTCCTGGGCTCTAGATAAATACCTTATCTTCATAAACTTTTGGCTACATTCGTATTGTTTAGAGTGCACATATGATTTTCTCATATAAAAGTGTGTGTGATCTCACCATGCAGGTGTTTTCTATAGTTGACCTTCAAGTAAAAAGTCAACAGTTGACTTTCCAGTAAAAATCAAACTGTTTTTGCAAAGTTGCAAAACTAATAATTTTGAGTTGTACTAAATCAGAACATTAAATATGATAGGTTAGTTCATTTGAGTTGATGAAAGATGTTTTAACCATCCTCAAATGTTCCACAAACCAAATGAGAATTGGCTCAAAACAGTTTGATTCCCCACTATTAAGAATCATAGGAGGTGTTTGGGATTGCTTACACTAATAAGCAATTGTAAGAATTTTAAACGTGGGGTATGTTTGGCAAGGAGCGGTGTGAAGCTTTTTGGAGCGGTGAGCAATGAGCATTTTGATTTCTAGTAGTCATTTGACAAAGGAGCGGTGAACTTTGCTATTTTTTACTAATGCTCATTTTTTCAATGCTTCTTTAAGAAGCGGTGAGCGGTAAGTTGTGGCTACCGCTCACAGCTTACTACTTTTAACAAACACACCCGTAAGCACATTAGGAAAATAGTGTTTGATTTTAGGTATTTTTTCAAAAAATAATTGCAATAAGCCGAAAGAATATTGATATAGAAACTTTTAGGTCACATATGTTGTCCCACGTCTAGATCGATATATATAGAGTTGCAAATATTGAAATGAATAAGTATATTGTCTAACTTTTGAATCGTGTACATTACATATGTATATATAGGTTTCAATCAGTGTGATTGAACCGACATGTCCCTTCGAAAAATAACTAACTTCTTAACTACTTTTGTAACTAACTTTGTAACCGCCATGTAACTAACTTTCGGTTACAAACTATCTATCGAACATGTTTGGTCCTCCATGTTTCGTTGTTTACATATGAAGCAAAGAGTAAGATTATAAGTTCACATTCTCCTCCTTAATCTTGATCGTTGCTTCGTCCTAAATCTTGAACTCCGAGCATTTGTCGCATAGTCACGAACTTCAATCTTGGTAGAGCCTTCGTTAGAATGTCTCGCTCTTTGAAGTTCTCCCGACGTGTTCCACATTGATGTGCCCATTCTCACGCATTCACGAATGAAATGGTAGCGAATATCGATGTGCTTGCTTCTTCCATGAAAAGCGGGTTCTCGACGAGTGCTATTCTTCGAAACGTTGTCGACCTTGACGTTATCCTTTCTCTTCCCATCTAGTTAATTCACTAAGTAGACGTTTTATCCATAAAGCTTGACATGCTGCTGCAGAGCCGCCATGAATTCGATTCACATGATGATAGCGCCATCGTTGGTTGCTTCGAGTACACCGGTAATAGGTGACTCTCCAAAATAAAATACTATCCAAGAGTTCCTTTTCCTTGATCGGTGTTGATTCCATAACCACCATCATCAGAACTCTGTAATCTTGCGATCGCCTTCTTTCTTGTATATTATGCCATGCTCCTTTGTTCCTTTGATGTATCGGATTACTTGCTTTACCGCCTTGGTGATGATCCTTCGGTCTTGCATGAATCTCACGAGTAGTCCGACCGAGTAACTAAGATCCGGTCTTGTATGTAGTAAGTACCGAGACTTCCAATTAAGCTTCTGTAATAAGTTGTGTCAACTGAGTTTCCATCTTCCGCCTTGACCAACTTAGTACCGGGATCCATTGGTATCTTCGTATCATTACTATCCATCATACTTGTTTCCTTTAAGATCTTGTTGATACAACATGTTTGCTTGATTGTAATCTCTCCTCCTGTATGTGTAACTTCTATCCCAAGGTAATAAGCTAACAATCCTAAGTAGCTCATTTCAAATTTGTCTTTCATCTGGGATTTAAATACTTCTATTTCCTTCCTTGGAGTGCCTGTGATTATCAAATCATCTACATAGACTCCAACTATAAGTGTAAAAGTCTTGCTTCTCTTCGTATAAACTGCTTGTTCGAGATTACACTTCTTACAATCTAATAACTTCAAGGTGTTATCAAGCTTCACGTTCCAAGCTCTTGGTGCTTGTCTTAAGCCATATAATGCTTTAGTAAGCTTATATACTTTTCCTGAATTTCCTTGTTGAGTAAATCCTTCAGGTTGTGTAACGTAGACTTCTTCCTTCAAATCTCCATGTAAAAATGCTGGTTTTACATCCAAGTGATGTACTTGCCAACCGTGATAAGCTGCTAGTGCTAATATCAACCGTACTGTCTCTATCCGAGCAACTGGTGCAAATACTTCATCGAAGTCTATTCCTTGTTCTTGTACATATCCTTTTGCTACTAACCGTGCTTTGTATTTGATGATCTTTCCTTTTGCATCCCTCTTGGTCTTGTAAACCCATTTGAGTCCTATTGCCTTATGATTTTCTGGCAATGTCGTAAGAGTCCATGTATTATTCTTGTTGATTGAATCCAATTCAATCTCCATGGCCTCAATCCATTTCTCGTCTGTTGACGCTTCCTTATAGTTACGGGGTTCTTCTTCAGTAAATAGTAGACTTTGAGGTTCAACTCTACGTGCATACTTATATATTTCAGACATATCTCTGTACTCTCGTACTGGGGTAAATCTGTCTCTTGAGTTCTTTGTAGAACTAATAATATCATCTTCTTCTTCTTCTTCTGAGTGTGGTATGTAAGTGTATGTCGGTGGTGTGATTGGTGAAATTGGGTCAGGAATCAGATCCTGTTCATGATACGTGTTATCATTGTTTTCTGTGTTGACTGGTGTAAGGTTTTTATTGTCAACTCCATCTACCACAAAACTAGCCCAAAATGTGTCTTGTGTTCTTGTATCCTCTTCATCTTTATTCCAATCCTACGGTTTTGTTTCCATAAACTTTACGTCCCTACTAACATGTTTCTTCTTGGCTATTGGATCATATAACCTACATGCTTTTGATCCTTCCTCTACTCCTAAGTAAATCATTGGTATGCTTATGTCGTCCAGCTTCTTTAAGTGAGGTATCGTTATCTTTGCATAAGCTGTGCATTCGAATATTCTTAGGTTTTCCAGATTCGGTTTTCTGTTGTAGAGTGCTTCATATGGAGTTTTATCTACCAGGGCTCTCGTAGGTACCTTGTTGAGTATGTAAATTGCATGTTTAACTGCTTCCGCCCAAAAAATTAAGGGTAACTTCATCGCTTTCATCATACTCCTCGTAGTTGATAACACTGTCATATTTCTTCTCTCCACTACTCCATTTTGTTGTGGTGAGTAAGGTGCTGTCAACTGTCGTTCTATTCCATTTTCCTTACAGTACTTGGTGAATTCATTAGATGTAAATTCACCTCCTCTATATGTTCTTAGCATCCTTAATTTCATTCTCATCTCCATTTCTATCTTCCGTCTAAATTCCTTGAAAGTACTAAATGCCTGATCTTTCGACGTCAGAAATTCGGCCCACATAAAACGTGTACAATCGTCTACTAACATGAATATGAGTTTCTTGTCAGAGTGTGTGGCAGGACTTATAGGACAGCAAAGGTCTCCACATACTAAGTCCAACGGGTTCTTTGATCTGAATTTAGCTTGACTTGGAAATGGTGTTCTACTGTGTTTTCCTAATAAACATGCATCACAAATCTGTCCGGCATGATTTATTCTTGGTATTCCTTCCACTAGACCCTTCCTAGTCATCTTGTTGATATCGTCAAAGTTTAGATGACCTAATCTGACATGCCATAACCATGCTTGGTTATCTACATTTGCTAAGAGACATATAGGTGCTTCTATCTGTAGTTGAATACTGTAAAGTCGATTCTTAGATCTTTCAACCTTCATCAACAACTTCTTGCTCTTATCATACAAAGTCAATTTGTTTCCGTCCATGATGACCTTACAACCTATCTCCGTAAGTTGTCCTAGACTTAGTATGTTGCTCTTGAGGTTTGGTATATAGTATACATCCGATACTATCTTCTGTTCTTGGTTTCTACAACCTAACAATATAGAGCGTCTACCCATTTTCTGTACATACGATCTATCTCCAAAACGTACTCGTCCTGTTACGCTTTCATCAATATCCCTAAAATGACTCTTTATTCCCGTCATATGGTTACTTGCACCATTATCTAAATACCATATGCTTGCGTCCGCTGTAGCATATTTTCCTGGTTGAATTTGGCCTTCATTCACCAACACTTCCTCGTGTTTAGTTTCGTGTGTAGTCATTAATAGTGATGGTTCATCGTCCTCTAAGATAAGGTTTGATTGTTCATGAGTTGATGATGTTCCTATACAATTTTTCGGTTTTGTTTTTTTCAAATTTCTTTTCCTTCGAACCAAAAATATTCCTTTCTTATCTTTCTCGGTATACCACACTAACACGTTTCCTTCTTTTCCTTGTGTGTTGTTTTGATTTCGTCTTCAACTTCGAAATCAACAAACTTTCCTACACACAAACTTGGTACCAATCTTTGTAACCCACACCGAAACAAACTAGGTGTTTGTTTCTGCTTTCCGTTGTTGTTGTTGCCTTGTGTCGTCCCGACACTTCTCCACACAAATTTCCTGAGTACTCCTTTCTTCTTCTTTGTTACGTATACGTTCCAATATTTCTTTCCACAACAACGTTCCCCCGCGTTTTCTTCTACTTTGTGTCTCGTTCTAACCGGTTTCACAAATTCTTCGTCCCACTCGTTCTATAACCAAATGAAGTGTCCTTTTCCTTGCCTATGTCGCGTTAACAGGCAACACAAAAGAAAAATCTTGGTACCTTTCTACTCTTGTTCCACGTTTCCTTGTCTACGTCAAGAGTTTCCTTCCTTCCCTTCGTTGTCACCAACAAAGTTTTGCCCACCAATCTCGTTTGATGTAAACGTTTGCAACCCCCTACGTAAAACGATTGTGCACTATCTTTTTACGTATCCTTATTCAAAACGTTGTTTCTCTTGGAAGAAAAGAGAAAACAAAACTCGTTCCTACTGAAAACAAATGTTCACAGCGTGTGTTCCTTGGGTCTTCTCGTTAATATCTTTGGTATCCAAAACGAGTCGTGTGTTAACCACTTGCTCTTGATGCCAATTGTTGTCCCACGTCTAGATCGATATATAGAGTTGCAAATATTGAAATGAATAAGTATATTGTCTAACTTTTGAATCGTGTACATTACATATGTATATATAGGTTTCAATCGGTGTGATTGAACCGACATGTCCCTTCGAAAAATAACTAACTTCTTAACTACTTTTGTAAATAACTTTGTAACCGCCATTTAACTAACTTTCGGTTACAAACTATCTATCGAACATGTTTGGTCCTCCATGTTTCGTTGTTTACATATGAAGCAAAGAGTAAGATTATAAGTTCACAATATAATGGTTAAAAGAGAGAAAGAAAAAAAAATCTCAAACATCCACATAGGCTTTTAAAAAGAATAGATTAAACTCTATTTATTTGTGCAAAATTTCTAGGATTGTATCCACTAAACAAGATGAAAGCTCAATGTTTGTCTACGGATAAAATCAGCAACTTCAAGCCTGATAGAAAACATCCTATGTCTTTTACCAATTAAAGAGACGGTGATGACAAGCATCCTCTCAAGGAATTGGAGGTACGATTGGACCAAAATTCCGAAACTCGTGTTCAGTGAGTATACATTTAAATAATCAACCTATGAGAATGAGGCGTCTGTTCTTGAAGAAACCTTTGACATACCAAATTAGGAAATAAAATGACTAGAAGGTGTGAAACGTTATACTCTATATTCCGAGTTCTGTTATCACACCAAGCTCCAATACACGAGTTCGACCTATATGTGAATGGAGATGTTACTTGTGAAATTGACCAAATACTATCTCATTCAGCGAGGCATAATACTCTCAAGAAGTTTACACTTGACTTGAGTACTTCATGGCGGTATAAGTTACCCTTATCTATTTTCTCGTTGCATCAGATAACGGACCTATCTCTTGTGAATTGTGATATTTACCTCCCACCAACAAAATATCAATTTCGTAGCCTTGAAAGCTTAAGCTTGATCAATGTGAAAATTAGTACAAAAACGCTTCTACATCTCATATCTAGTTGTCCAGTACTTAAGAGCTTCAGTCTGGTAAGTTGTTACCATAATATATCAATGCTCACAAGCTTTTATAACTTATCTGGATATTTTATGTTCCTGCAGCTTATAAATTTTCATAATACCATCTTTGATGACACCACCACCCTTATTGAGCTATTCGATTGTTTACTTTTGGTTGAGCATCTGACTATCTCGAGTGGGGCCATTCAGGTATATTTTTTATCTACGTGATATATATTTGAATTGTATAACAAAATTTTGTATTTAACTTTGTTTTCTCATATTGTTCTAGTGGTTTGTCAAAGATGGGGTTCCACAAAAGCTTCCAACCTCATTAGTCAACCTCAAATACTTATGTTTTGAAGACATGTGGATCATTAACATGTGTGATTTACCTTTCCTTGTTCGTTGGATGAGAAGCTCCCCGAACTTGGAGAAACTTAAGCTACATGTAAACAACATAAAATTTATCTTATTATCTAATATAGTACATGATGTTAAGCAAGTGAACTCAACACTGAAGGTCAACTCAGTCAACATCTCTCCACACTGCCTAAGGCACCAAAAACATCTATGTGTATTTTAGCATTGTATCAGTTTGTACAGTTAGCTTTATATGTTGTACCATTGTATAAGTAGCGTATGTAGCATAGTTGTAAAGCAGTATATATAGCTGCTACTTCTCATTTGTATGTAACAATTTCATTTCTGATTAATAACAAATCACTTTTTCCCTCCATCTTCTCACTTTATGATATGGTATTAGAGATCCGGTGAGCCACCATAACAAACCCCAACAAACAATCATAACCACCACAACAAACTTCAAAACCACTGTAACTAACTCTTCCCAAATCTTTATACAACCACCACTAATCTACAATTTTGATCAACATAATCACTATCAACCACCACTCTGATTACAAAACCACCACCAATCTTCATTCACCACAATTTTTCTGATCAAACAATCAATTTTCTGATCAACATCACCATGGTCCGACCACCACCACCATCAATCAATCAATCCAACACCAATCCAACACCAATCATCACCAGAGATCCTGAAGACACAAATTCAATCAATCATCCCCTCTTTCTCCATCAGAATGACCATCCATGTATCATTTTGATCTCCAAGAAGCTTCTTGGATCCGAAATTTACAGTTCATGGAGGCGCTCAATGACTATTGCTCTCAATGCAAAGAACAAATTAAAGATCGTTACCAAGACATATCCAGAACCTGATGCTGAATCACCACTCAGAGCACTTTGGGAACGCAACAATGATATGATTATATCATGGATTCTCAACACAGTCACATAACAGATAAGTAACAGCTTAAGCTTTGTTAATTCAGCTTCAGATTTATGGATTGAATTGCAAGAACATTATTCTCAACTTGATGGCCATAGAATTTATCAGTTAAGTAATGACATTGCCCAATTGAAACAAGAGAAATGTTCAATAGAAGTTGATAACATCAAATAGTCCTGAATATTAAGTGTCAATTTCCCCTGATAATGCTCGTTATTTATATCATTTATATGGATTTACGCTGTTTTCCATTGTTTTCCACTTTCGTAAATTACGAGCATTGGAGCTAAAGAGACGGAAATGGAAGCATAACTAAAGATTTATCACAAGATGCCTATTTTGAAGAAGTTACTGGCGTAACTTTTCTCTCACATTACCGTAACTATTGCGTGACCGAATACCAACTTATCAAGAGGTTACGGCGTAACTCTTCCCAAAAGTTACGACGTAACTCCATTAGGTCAAAAAGGTTCCACGCGGCGATACTTACGCCAGTAATTCATCGCATCACTTACGACGTAATCGAGTTTATTGAAGACTACGGCGTAACCACTAATAAGGTTACGCCGTAACTCAGCAGATCTAGTGCATTTACGAAGAAATAGAAGGTTACGGCGTAACTCCTATATTGGTTACCAGAACCCGATCCCCGCCTATAAATACCCACCTAATTCCAAAGATTTCTAATCATCCCATTCCACACACAACACTCACGAGAACGTGGGAAAAAGCTCAAGCGGTCTAGGAGAGCATACGAGTCGTTTCCAGGAGAAGTCACACCATTACGATAAGCTTTAGCGTTTTATATTTCTTTTACTTTCAATTCTTGTATTTCGTACCTTTGAATATTGAATTGATTTGCATGATTAATATGA
This sequence comes from Chrysanthemum lavandulifolium, assembly GCA_022545495.1. NCBI lineage: Eukaryota > Viridiplantae > Streptophyta > Magnoliopsida > Asterales > Asteraceae > Chrysanthemum > Chrysanthemum lavandulifolium. The sequence continues at coordinate 128,736,621 of CM040246.1, read as the reverse complement.
GCAACTAAGCACCCTTTGGTGCTAGCCTAGTTATGATTCCTTAATTGTTTTGTTTCGTTTACCTTTACTTCCGTACAATTATTTCTAAGTGTATGCATGCATAGTTGTTTGGTAGTCACCCTTGGTTGAGTAGTTTTGAATGGCGGTAGAGGCCAATTGCCTAGGAGATATGACCAACCGACCCTAGGTGAGCGGACCGAGACAGGAAGGGTAAGATATGACCAACCGACGACCACTTTCTACTTGTGCGATTTGACCAACCGATCACCCATCGTTTGGTGAACTTAAGAATTGGGGGTGTAGTGTCTAAGTTCCTAACGGCCGGGCACTCACTATTTTGAATCTAGCATGTAGCGGTACTTAATGACTTGGCTTATGGGACCGGGAACAACATGACTTATGACTGATGCTTTGATTTCTCCGTGGCATCTTTGCCGATAGGTTAGGCGAATTGACCAAATGTCGTCCTCTCGAATTTGACCCCACCAAGTAATTGGAAGTAGGTAGACGAGACATAACTAGCTAGGAGGATTGACTAGGTTAGCACCACTATTCCTCTATTGATTTCCTTTTATCCATTTATATGCTTTTATTTTATTCAAAGATTAGTAGTTTAATTAATTAAATCCTATTAAAACCAATATTATTCTGTGACAATTAGACTTAGTAATAATCCAACACACATAGCTCTTGGGACGACCTCGGCTTTACCATTTACTACACTACACGCGACCGGGTACACTGCCCGTTAGTGCACTAGGGTAGACCATAGGTATAGCGAGACACTATAAATATTAAGACCTGGTCAGTAAAACCTGCATCAGAAGTGTTTTATCAGAAATTAAAGGGTTACTGGGATGAAATGGATGCATTAGGGGCACCCTACATATGCACTTGCAATTGTACTTGTGAGAATGGTATATTGAATGGTGCTAGGGAGAATAGGAAAAGACTAATCCAGTTCCTAATGGGGTTAGATGAAAGTTTTGCAAATTTGAGAGGTCAAATTCTGCTTATGCAGCCATTACCTAATGCAACTAAGGCATATGGTATGCTCAGACAAGAGGAGAAGCAAAGGGAAGCAATCACCCCTAGGCACATGACTCCTACAGTCATGTCATCCCACACAAATGTTAATCACTCTTCACAACCAACTTTTAGGCAAAACAGAACAACTACCAACACTGGAAATGGTAGGGATGAAACACTGATGTGCGTATAAGGCGTTCGGGGTCAAAGGAAACTTCCTTTTCGTCGAGCAAGTTTTTCAACACCCTAGGCAGTGAACCTAATCGTTGTAGTGTGGTATTGATATCGTTCTCTAGGGGAATAGGAATGCTAGTGAGAGATGTACTACGCTAAGGTTTGAGGTTGAGGAAGATTATTTTTTTTATCTTTTTATATTTTTTTTAGAAAGCTAAGGGTAAAATCTCGGGGTTTGGATTTGGGGGTTGGTACTTCTACCGATTACTTCTACTATCTAATTATCTAAATTAAGGGTAGTCTTATGTCTATTGATGTGTGCTCGTATGATAATTAAAAATGTGTTTACCTAGATACTATTACTCCCTAGTTATCTTTTATTGGTGGTTGAATTGTCACGTCCTTATTCTTAACGCGTTGTGTTTTCTAAGGTCGTAGGGTATGCTTTTATCCCAAAACTCTTTAAAACTACCTTAAGGTTATTGCCTACGAAATCTCTAGGATTCATAAACTAACTCTAAGGTTATCTTTGGATGTTTAGCCTACAATTACGCTAGGTGGTTATAAACTAAGGTTCACCAAGATTACTCAAGCATTAAAAACACAACGATGGCCTATTGCACTCCTAAGCCAATTACAATTAAGATAAGAGACAACCAATCAATAATTAATAACGAGGTTTCATAGATCTAAGCAAACACACAAGAAATTTAGCCGGACATGTTAAACATGCAAGCATACTGTTGGCTCCAAAAATTGACCCAATCACCCTGAACAAGATTTGAAAATAAAATAGCCTAACTCACTAAATAAATAGTGAGTGACTCACGATAAAGAATCGGTGAGTGTTGTTCGATGCTCTTTACTTATCGATACGGTGTCGGTGAGTAAAATATATGAGCTACAAACAACACCAAGTGACGAGATTTGACAAATGTCTCGGTGATCCCGAAGACACAATCTCTACATACAGATCGAAAAATATGGGTGGGAACTTCCAGAGAAGAAGTAAAAAGTACAAGACTTTACCATAAGAGTGGGAATATTGTGATGACACATTCAAAAGGATGGTTGGTGCTTTTCCAAAAGAGGAAGATGAAGATGGACCACATGAGGGACCACATGTCACCATCATCACATGTCTTTGTATTATTAGTTCCTATATATATGTCTGTATTGTAATAGAGATATGTATGAATTCCTAAGCAAACACACAATACTTAGTATTAGTTGATAGGATCATCCTCTCATTGAAACACAAGCATAGCTTGGATCAATGAGAGTTTATTTGTCATTCAATGGGGATAATATACTGAAATTATCCCCGTGAAAAAGTTGAGGATGTTATCATGTAGTCTAGTTGGTATTGAGAAATCTTGTATTTATTGTTCTTCATTATTAATGAATTTATTCTTTAATATATCAAGACTTACTCAATTCTTTGGACCAACACATACACACATACAATCGAAGACAGAATGAAATCAAGGGAATAAAACACTTATCTTGATGTAAAATAGGGTATGAGAACCCTAAGATACTGTCCAAACCAGACTACAATCGTTTTAGGTTTTTACTCCACAAGTCTACCTCCTAAAATTCTGAAAATTCGATTTCTATATATAATTTTACATCTGCGACGGCGTCACCTTATAGTTGGGACGCCGTCAGATCGCCGTCATTATGGTTTCGTCTTGGCCAAGTCATCATTGGGACGACGTCACGTTGTGGCTGTGACGCCTTCAGTCTTCGATGTGACGCCGTCGGTCTTGATGAGTGACGTCGTTCGAATCGGATCTAGGCCGTGCGAGAAGAAAAGTCTTCGTGACGCCCTTACTCTTCAAAGCCTAAAGCCGTCAGGTGTAAAATAGCAAAATAGCTAATGAGTCGTCACAAATTCAATTACATAGAGAGGGACGGCGTCGGCCTCTGTTTGGGACGCCGTCAGGTGTAATTCCAGCAGCTTGAGTGTCTTGTTCTTGACTTTAGCCATTTTCTTCACATATTCACTCCTTTTCGTCCAAAAATGCATCATTCTAGCATTTTGCTTCCAATAGACCTAAAAAGTGAAAATGAACGAAATTAAGCAGTAATGTATATAAAAGTGGGCAATTAAGGGCTTAAACGACCCCTTAAAAGTGTACGTTTTAAATCCTTATCAAATATCCCTACACTTGGTATTTGCTTGTCCTCAAGCAAATGTGCTTTTGGCTAATCAATTTATAAGCTAGGAGGCATACAGCATTGGTTTAACATAATTCATAACAAGTAAAAGCACCGCAATAGTCATAACAAGCACGAAAATTATATACTAGCACCTCACAAGTGGTGTTTGAATTCTCTCATCTCTTGGGTGTATATGAAATATAGCAAATGAAAATGGAAGATAAACACTCATTAACCGGTCATAGTACATAGATTACCATAGGCTTGAGACTAGATCAAACCTCCACCGCTTTGGCGTAAGCATCTAGGAACAACTATCTAAGAGGTCTTTTAAAGGGTTGTAACGTTAGGCTTACGGTTAGGAAACAAAGGGTTTGGTTGGATAGGCGATTTAGTGGTGGCAAGTAAAAATCTTTATGTTACAAGCATGAAAAGAATGGCGTTGCTAAGCCAAGACTCGACTCTCTAAACTCTAGATAACTTTGAAACAAACAAACATAAATATAAAGATAGATGTAGGATGGTAGTCCGTATGTTTTTTTTCCTTTTTTTTTTTTTTTTTTTTTTGCATACACTTTTACTCTACCATCATCTACGATAACATCAAAATATAAGGGATTTATTGGAGCATCCCTACACTTGAGTTTTTATTACTCTAACACTAATTTGACCCGAATTGAAAAGATCAAAACACTTGGAGTACATTATTACGTAAATAAAGGAATTTGAATTTAACGTTCTTTCCCGTCACTCCATAAAATTTAACTTTACCCATGAGTCCCAATCGTCCCAAAACTGTGTACAAAAGATATGACTCGACTTAGCAACCATGCAAGTAACTAGATAATTGAACTAAGGGTTTAGTATGATAACAATAATGCACTAAAAGTGAGTGCATACAAGGTAGGCTAAGGCAATTTGGGTGTACATTCGGGGGTGGATTGTAAACAATACTCTTCATTGATATTCCGGAAAACCGAAACATCACGAGAACCGCGAAAAGGATAGGCTCTGAGGGGTTAACTAGGGGTATCGTGTACTAAAGATGAGTACATCGCAAGGGTGTGGGGGAATTACTAGACCGATGTGGAAGAAGTAATTATAATACGGGTATCAAACAAGGGTTATCCTAATGCCTCTTATCATTTAGTTATTCCTAACTACACAAGTGTAGTCTCACTAGCGATCTCGGAATGCATCACAAAACAAGTTCTAGAATCTATTATACTACCGGTACACTCTCGAAGCATTAAAGGTGAATGCTTTAATTCCTATAGATCTAGGGGTGAACCTCACATTTTTTTTGGGGTGGAATTTGAGTGGTAAAGGGTTTTTGTGCTAGTCATATAACTCCTATCCATGAGACGCTTTATTAAGACTAAAGACCCACCCGTACATGTTATGAAAAATTTTAAATTTGGCGCTAAAATTGCCCTAACAAATATCTCTCATGGTTTATTACACAAATGAAATAGGACAAGACAAATGATCAAGGGTAAGCATAGTTTCAAAGTTCCCGTTTTATTCTCCTTCCCTACACTTAAACTGAACATTGTCCCCAATGTTCCCCGAAAGTATCAAAGTTATGATAATGGAAGGTAATTAAAAGAGAAAGAAACTAGTACTCCCCTGATTAGCTCGGTAGGATCCGTGGTGGTTAAATTCTTTCCAAGAAGAATGTATGCGTGATAAGCTCCTTCCAATCTTATATTTCTTCTTCTTGATAAATAAAACCTGCACACTTTAAGAAAATAGACGAAACCTTCGCGTAAAATCGGAGGTAAAAATATATGACTCTACTAAACTAGGATATAATGCTTGTGGAATGGATGTTTGCGATTTTACGGAAAATCAAGACACGAGAATTTCCAAAATTTATAATTAGCATGTAAACGAGAGAAACTAATAAGTTGTTTCGCTCCTCCCGACGTCGTCGGTTGTAACCCCGACGCCGTCAGTTATCTGGCGAAACCAAACTGCTGCGTTTTTCGGAAAAATTACACCTTTAAAATCTGGAAAATTCACGCAAAACATCCATTATGACTCGATACAAGCATTTGACTCTAACAAACACACATATATATCCTTTTCAATAATCGTAGTTCTCATGTTCACGTTCTTTTGAAAACGTGTGTAATCCTCCCTACACTTATCCTTTTTGTAAAATACCTTTATATGTAATTAAGACGAGGTTAAAGACAAAATAAAGCATTTTCACAAATTCAAACATGAGAACAAACAATAATGAAATGATATACGACACACAAACAAGCCAACAATTAAGCATGGGTTGCCTCCCACGAAGCGCTTTTCTTTATTTATGAGTCTTGTAGCTAGACTCGAAGTCGTGCCCCTACGTTGTCTCGTGCACGCTTACATGCCCATATCTAAGCCATTCCAAAGTTCTCTCATTTTTCTTGTAATCATCTCCTAGCTCGAGGCACCTTTTATAATATCTTTTAGTTTTCTCATACGGGTACCTAAGTCCATTTTGCTTGTCCCTTTCACTAAGTTATGGGATAGGAGTCATTCGATTACATGACTCGATTTCCTTGTGTTTGAACCTAGGGTGAGCACGGGGCATTTGATAGACAAAATCTTCAACTTCATTAGAGAATGTAATTAAACCATCAATCATTTGTTCATTCAACTTAGTCATCCTCTTAAAAGGCTTTCCAATTATCACTTGAGTGAGGTTTTTATCAATAAATTCTCCTAAATTTTCTAAGACCATAAATTCTACCAAATAAGCAAAGCTTCCAACAAATACGTGCAAGTGAGTGACCGCATCAACAACATTGTTCCCTTGATAGGTTAACTCGTTTACCTTAATTTTATTGTATAAGTTCCTCGAGATTAAGTTTAAAGGTAAAAACGAATTCAAGTAGGCATCAAAAACTTCTAATCCTATTTTACAAGGGAATAGCATGTTAAAGGGGCCATCAACCTCAATTCTACACCTAGGGTCAAAACATTGGGAAGGGTCTTCTTCCATTTCAAAATTAACTTCATCGATGACCTCCCCGTTGTCAAGTGCCTCACCATAGTCAAATTCTTCATCGGAATCCTAGTCATAGAAAGGACCTTGGTTTAAAATTGCGTTTTGCGATCCAATGCGCTCAAGGTCCCAAAGGCTGATGCGTGATGCGATTGCGAGCGCAATTTAGACGCGATGCGTTTAGTATTAAAAACAATAAAAAATATTTATACATAATATATTTTACCAAGTGCCAAGTAAATGCAATAAACTTGTAAATAAATCACTAACATATTCAAATTATGTCATAGACTCGTGGTTCAGAAATTCATTTATGTCATAGACTCATGTTTTCTATCAACTTTCAAGTAATCGAAAACGTAACAACCATTTCACAACTAAAGGGAAACGTCACAACTAAATATGCAATTAATGTGTGCTTTCTTACACTAAAAAAGCAATTATTGAAAAGAATTGAAGTTTCCAAACGCAATATCAAGTAGATGAAAGTGCACAATGTCTTAACTAGCACTGGACTACTGGGTAATACAATCATAAGAACTAAAATAGCATAGACATGATCCAAGATCATATATTGGTAATCATGAATTTCGTAAATCTAAACTTGCATATGTTTTGGTTCTATATTTCATGTAGACCAATGAAGCTTTATTAACATGATCTAAATAGCCCAAATTCCAAATTGCGCTAATTGCGACTATTGCTAGCATTACACAATTGCGATAAATTGCGGTCACTTGCGAACGCAATTTGGGATGGCCTCGCATTAGCTACCATGATGCGAAATTTCAAATGCAATGCAATGATGCGTGCAATTTGCGCAATGATGCGCGCATTTTTAAACCAAGGAAAGGACTATGTTGTTGCCAATTTATTTCATTATGCCCTAGGTGATTTCCAAAGTGGTGAACGGGTGAAAGGTTTTGTGGGATTGCGTTTTCAATTTCGGGATTGGGAGCGGGTAGTGCAAAGTTTCTACGGCGAAAGATGCGAATCATGGTGAGTGATGGGTTTTACGAACAAAGTCACGAAGAAGGGGGATAGACTACGAGGAAGCTAAAAATGAGAAAACATCTTACTTGATAAAAATCAAGCAAAGGAACCTAAACGAGATAGAAATCTCACTAGCTATTCTATTCCCCGGCAGCGGCGCCAAAAACTTGATGCGCGTATAACGCGTTCGGGGTCAAAGGAAACTTCCTTTTCGTCGAGCAAGTTTTTCAACACCCTAGGCAGTGAACCTAATCGTTGTAGTGTAGTATTGGGTAAGCATAGGGTATTGATATCGTTCTCTAGGGGAATAGGAATGCTAGTGAGAGATGTACTATGCTAAGGTTTGAGGTTGAGGAAGATTATTTTTTATCTTTTTATATTTTTTAAAGAAAACTAAGGGTAAAATCTCGGGGTTTGGATTTGGGGGTTGGTACTTCTACCGATTACTTCTACTATCTAATTATCTAAACTAAGGGTAGTCTTATGTCTATTGATGTGTGCTCGTATGATGATTAAAAATGTGTTTACCTAGATACTATTAATCCCTAGTTATCTTTTATTGGTGGTTGAATTGTCACGTCCTTATTCTTAACGCGTTGTGTTTTCTAAGGTCGTAGGGTATGCTTTTATCCCTAACTCTTTGAGACTACCTTAAGGTTATTGCCTACGAAATCTCTAGGATTCATAAACTAACTCTAAAGTTATCTTTGGATGTTTAGCCTACAATTACGCTAGGTGGTTATAAACTAAGGTTCAAAAAGATTACTTAAGCATTAAAAACACAACGATGGCCTATTGCACTCCTAAGCCAATTACAATTAAGATAAGAGACAACCAATCAATAATTAATAACGAGGTTTCATAGATCTAAGCAAACACACAAGAAATTTAGCAGGACATGTTAAACATGCAAGCATACACACATACAATCGAAGACATAATGAAATCAAGGGAATAAAACACTTATCTTGATGTAAAATAGGGTATGAGAACCCTAAGATACTGTCCAAACCGGACTACAATAGTTTTAGGTTTTTACTCCACAAGTCTACCTCCTAAAATTTTGAAAATTCGATTTCTATATATAATTTTCCATTTGCGACTTGCGCCACCTTATAGTTGGGACGCCGATCGATCGCCGTCATTAGGGTTTCGTCTTGGCCAAGTCATCATTGGGACGGCCACGTTGTGGTGCCGGCCGTCGGCCTTCGATGAGTGACGTCGTCGAACGGATCTAAGCATTCGAGAAGAAAAGTCTTCGTGACGCCTTACTTTTCAAAGCTGGCTCGACGTCGGTGTAAAATAACAAAATCACTCTTGAGTTGTCACAAATTCAATTACATAGAGAGGGACGGCGTCGCCCTCTGTTTGGGACGCCGTCAGGTGTAATTCCAGCAGCTTGAGTGTCTTGTTCTTGACTTTAGCCATTTTCTTCACATATTAACTCATTTTCGTCCAAAAATGCATCATTCTAGCATTTTGCTTCCAAGAGACCTAAAAAGTGAAAAGGAACGAAATTAAGCAGTAACGGATATAAAAGTAGGCGATTAAGGGCTTAAATGACCCCTTAAAAGTGTACGTTTTAAATCCTTATCAAACACATAGGAGGACACCTTTCAAACAAGGGGTTTACTGTGGAAACTGCCAGAAAGAAGGCCACTACAAAAGTGAATGCTATCAGCTAGTGGGATATCCTGTTGGTCACCCCTTGCATGGGAAAGTAAAGCCTACAAACAGAACAAGAACAGTCAACATTGCAGTAGGATCAGATGTGGTATTTACAAGTGGCAGCAACAATGTGAAAGATGGCTCAACAGAAGCAACAGGAAAAGAAAGTGATTCAGCAGTCTTTGCCAAAATGGATAACTTGCAAAACCAGCTCAATCAGGTCATGCTGATGCTACAAGGTAAAGGTATCTACACTTTTAAGATCCTTTCTGCTGCTAGATACTTTTTCATTGCTTCATGTATAGCTAATATTAAGGGTGCTTAGGTGTGTGATAGTGGTGCTACTGACCACATTTGCATAAAACTGACCCTTATGTTCAACATCAAACATCTCACTACACCTATCATTGTATCCCTACCAAATGGCCACCAAACCATGGTGACCATAACTGGCTCTGTTAGACTTAAGGCACAACTTACCCTGCACAATGTCCTCTTCATACCTTCCTTTGCTTACAATCTACTCTCCATCAGTCAAGTCACCAAATCAACATCTCTCTCAGTCATCTTTAACCACTCCACTTGCATATTTCAGGGAAACAACAAGAAGATAGCCCATGGGATACAGTCTGATGGTCTCTACATCATTACACCTGACTCACCATCCTCAACTACATCACTCACACCTTCTGTAAATACCATTTGTAAGGATACAAATATGTGGCATCTCAGATTAGGCCACCCATCTGTAAATATACAAAAGAGAATAAAATCCTTACGTACTTCTTTGAATGATACATCTTTACTACATTGTTGTCACACCCCAAATTACTGCTTTTGCAATGAATGGAATTTCGGGATTGACCGTCATAGCATCACAATCATAGTTATATTGAACGACCTAAAGTGTCGTTTGAAAAATACATCGCTGATTTAATAAAAACATTCTGAGTTACAAAGATAGGTCCCAAATGAAAGTTACTATGTGCGGAAAGTAAGTTTGGTACAAGTCAAACGATGTTTTTAAAGTGTATAATCCCATGTGAGACGCTGGTCATCACCGCGACTCTATGATATGTCCACATGCATGCCATGAAGTGAATGCCTTAGATACCGAAAATACATTGCTAAAAGTGTCAACACAATGGTTGAGTGAGTTCATAGAGTTTATGTAAATGTTAATACGACTACCACAAGTATAAATTATGTATGACAATGATGTCACAAAATGATGTTACAATTGCTTAAGCACATGACACCGAAGCTCGATCGATGTTCGCCCCAACAGAGTGTCTTGCCAAACAACTCAAATAATGTTTATGAAATGAAATGCATCCAGATGACTAGTTGGGATCCACCAACCCGGATGGAGGTGTCACCCTCGATAGATCTATCCACTCACCCACGCTTCTAGGAAATTAACGGTTCATGCTTATGAAATGGGGACATTTAACTGGCAATGAGGTAACTTAAGCAATATAATGAATTTGACATACTTGGTAGCGTAATAAAAATGGTGTGCAATGTATTCTCCCCCGTAGGTTTGAAATAAAGTAAAAACTTGAATAAATCGGGGCTATGAAAACTCACCTGTTGCAATGATTATGATGACAAAAGTGAGTACACTGAAATGTAGCGTGATCTCGAAACTGACCTATTATGAATGATATGATATGTAATAAGTTATGATGTAATGTTATGCATGCATTTCGTATGTTATTTATACCACTTGTGAATTTTGAAAATAATACTCTTCGTCGAAAAATACTCTTTTGACGTCTTGACCATTCTTAAATTACTTTACAAGTATTTACGTCATAATGTCATCCTACAATAGTTTCTTAATGGTTTATTGTGAAATTATAACTTTTCGTCGTAAAATAATGTCATTGGAAATTTCATGAAAGTGACTAAAATGGCCTCGAAAAGCTAGTCGTAAAATGGTGTACGTCGAACGTTAGGAAACGAACTCAACGGTTTTGGAAAGCTTGTATCAAAATCTCAAAGTTTTGGCATTTAAGTTTTTATCCTAGAGGTCTCGTTCATAGAGAAAAATATAGGTTAAGTATGGTGATTTTGTCCAAAATGTAGTTTAAAAGTGAATTTCGCAAAGTTTAAGCAACCGTAGTTAATTCATTACAACTCCGCTATACAAACGGTTGGTCATTTTGGAAAATATGCTTGGTGATCTCACTTTTATTAGAAGACATCTCTTTACAAAAGTTCTACGTCAACGTTATAAATAGCCTTCAATATGGTCACTTGTTTACCGTAACACTTGTCTAATAAAAATAATATAGTTTTTCTTAAATAATAAAGTTACGGCAATTTTTGTAAACGTGTATAGTTTAAGTTCTACAAACCGTTTTCTACGTATTATCGTCCTTAGCTTCGTATCAAAGTATACTAATATATTTTTGATAAGTCGAAATAATTTATAACGCTTAAGACTCGTTTTTGACTCGCATAAACTAGAATCATCATCTTTGAAATTTTCGGGATATATATATTTCGTCGTCAAACTTGAAAAATTCATAACTTCTTCGTTATAGCTCCGCTTCAATCCGCTCAAGCGGCCACGGTTTCGCTTTTAAATTATATTTTCTAAATATCTAGGCCAAAATTTATGTCTACTGTCGGATTTTCCAGATTTTAGAATTAAGATCGACCCTTTTAAGGCTTGTCGAAAAGAGTTTTCTCGTGCTAAACCTATTCCAATCCCTTCAAAACAACTCCGAAGCTATTCTAATCCTACCATACACCTTCTTAGGGTGTCATGGGTTCCTAAACATCATCAAGAGTGATATATAACAAGGATTAATTATAGGATGACTTATATATGTATAACTTCTAAAAACAATGTAAAAGTGGTATAAACATCCATAAGTCTTGCATGCTTTGCTCAAATATGATGAAATAAATATGAAATGATAATGAAAGATGAAAAAATGAAGATGATATGCTTACTAGTTACTTGATGAGGTGACTAGAACAAGGGATTAAACTTAAACACCCTAGGTTTTTATTTCAAAACCTAAACAAGAGTGTATACTAGATTGTTTAAAACTTTACTTGAGAAATTTTGATGAAGATCTCCTCGAGCAATAATGGTGACCGGTTTTGGAGAGGCAAAACAAGAGGAGAGAAAACTTGATTGAACTTGAATTATTGAATGAAGTGTGTGTAAGTATGTAGAGTGCAAATCTAACTAATGTAAGAAAATTTCTACCTAAGTAATAAAAGATCTAACCACTCTTGACTCAACCCCCCCTCATGGCCGGTTTTGGGGGGTGTATTTCAATAATACATTTTTTTTATTGCATATATAAATGTGTAGGTAAAATGTATAAGTAAAGTATGTAAATTAAGATAAGTGGTAACTTGTATATACATTAGTGCATTTAAGGTAGTTTTAGCTAAAAATAAGTTTTAATGGATCAAAGTAAAATATATTGTAGTTATAAAAATTGTAAAAATATGTTTCTTGTAAACTTTGAGTGATTTAGTAATTATCGTGTGGTTTTTAAGAAAAGCGTCGTAATAATATAAATTTAACGATTTATATACCAAATAAATTTAAAACACTGAGTAAACTCATAGTATTATTTTTATAAACTAAATGTAAGTATAAAAATATATCGGAATAATTTTTGGAAGTATCGGATTAAACGTTCAAAATAATAACTTACGCGATAACGTTTATTTAATATGAAATTTACGCGTTTAATGTGAAATGCAAATTCATGAATGAACTAACATGATGGAAATGATGTTAATGAAATGTAGACTAAACCTAGTCTATATGAAATGTCCTTGATGATATGATCATGAATTCGCCGCTAAACCATTAAGGTTACGCGAATTTGGAACACGTAAACCTAGTTTACGATAAATGATGAAATAGTGAAACATGAATTGTTTTGAGAAATGTCCTGAAATTGCGAGTTGTCACAGTTGTTCTATCTGTCCTATATCTAAACAAACAGCTTTACCTTTTACTCCTAGCACTTCACATGCACAAAACAACTCTGAAATTATTCATGCAGACACATGGGGGCCTTACAAACACTCAACACTAAACAATTGTAAATATTTTCTTACATTGGTTGATGATTACTCAAGAAAAACTTGGACTTATCTCATTCCAACTAAACAACATGTCACTTCTACCATAAAAAATTTCTATTATTATGCTCAAAAATCAATTCAAAACCACAATCAAAATCTTAAGGAGTGATAATGGAACAGAGTTTGTCAACCATTCCCTCACTGAATTTTTCCAACAAAAAGGTATCTTACATCAAACCTCCTGTCCTAACACCCCACAACAAAATGGGAGGGCAGAAAGAAAGCATAGACACCTCCTAGAAGTGGCTAGATCAATTCATTTTCAAGCTAAATTTCCAATTCATCTGTGGAGATATAGTCTAGCAACCACCTATCTTATTAACAGACTCCCATCCACTATTCTTAACTACAAAAGTCCATTTGAAAATACTCTTTCAAACACCACCAGACCTATCAAACCTCAGAACCATAGGTTGTTTAGCCTATGCCTCAACCCATTCACCCAACAAATTCTCACCTAGAGCCATCCCCTCTATCCTATTGGGGTATCCTCAGAACCAAAAAGGGTATCTTTTACTCTCACAAGAGACCAACAAGACCTTTGTAAGCAGACATGTAACCTTTCATGAGAATATCTTCCCATTTCACACCAAAGCTCACAACACAGACACACCATTTTCCAGTACCAATACTCCCACAACAGAATCATTTACCAATACCTCTCCATCAATATCTACCTCTACATTCTTCCCTGAACCAATACCCTCACCAACCATTCTCACACCATCACCAGACTCCCATGTTCATTCTCCTTCACCAAATTACACATCACCTCAAGACAACTCCACACCTAACACAACTCAGAACCAAACCACTCCTACATATGAATCACCTCAAACTCAACCTATTCCAACATCAGAAACCAATCCACCCCAAACCATCCCCTCAGCAGACACTACTACAAATAACCCACCTCAACAACCACATCCACCACCACTGAGAACTTCTAACAGGGTCAAAACCACTTCAACCAAACTCAAAAACTTCATCCATTATAAACCTACAAACTCAGTCAATTCATCTTTCGCCAAACATCACACTTCACATTTATTAACTACTCAAACATCACCAATCCCTCCACACTGCATCTCATTAACTCCCTCAACCAAGAACAAGAACCTACATCCTATCACCAAGCATCTAAGCATCCTAAATGGGTAGAAGCAATGGATAATGAAATATCTGCCCTTGAGAAGAATGGTACTTGGGAAGTCACTACATTACCTCCATCCAAACAACCCATTGGAAGCAAGTGGGTCTACAGAAATAAGTACAAGGCCAATGGAACAATGGAGAAATACAAAGCTAGATTGGTGGCAAAGGGCTTCAACCAAATAGAGGGAATTGAATACACAGAGACATTTGCTCTAGTAGCAAAGATGACCACTGTCAGAACCATACTTGCCATTGCTTCATTCTCAAACTGGCACACTCACCAACTAGATGTCAACAATGCATTCTTGCATGGTGATCTCAAAAAGGAGGTTTACATGGTTCTTCACAGTGGCTACAACAAAACATATCCTCCAAACACTGTATGCAAATTGAAGAAATCCTTATATGGCCTCAAACAGGCCAACATGCAGTGGTTCATCAAGCTCACAGATTTCCTCATCTCACTTGGTTTCAAACAAAGTCACTCAGATACTTCCCTCTTTACCCACTACACATATACTACTTCTTTAGTCCTTATTATCTATGTAGATGATATCCTCATATCAGGGAACTCATTGTCTCAGATTGAAGATATCAAGGCCAAACTTCACCAAGAATTCATTATCAAAGACTTAGGGAAACTTCATTATTATCTGGGTATTGAGCACTAGCTGATTGCTCTTATGAGATAACCTGGTTAACTTCTCTTCTAAAAGACCTACAGGTTACTTCCCCAACACCAGTTAAAATTTTCTGTGGTAACACCTCCACCATAGCATTAGCCTCAAACCCTGTGCAGCATGCTAGGACAAAGCATATTGAGATTGATTGTCACTTTGTAAGGGAAAAGATCAAGTCTGGACAAATCCTACCAGCATATGTACCATCCACCTCTCAAACAGCAGATCTACTTACCAAACCTTTAACTACTTATCCTTTCCACAAGTGCTTATCCAAGTTAGGCATGTGTGATCCCTACACACTGCCTACTTGGGGGGGGGGGATAATAGAGTACATGATGTTAAGCAAGTGAACTCAACACTGAAGGTCAACTCAGTCAACATCTCTCCACACTGCTTAAGGCGCCAAAAACATCTATGTGTAATTTAGCATTGTATCAGTTTGTACAATTAGCTTTATATGTTGTACCATTGTATAAGTAGTGTATGTAGCATAGTTGTAAAGCAGTATATATAGCTGCTACTTCTCATTTGTATGTAACAATTTCATTTCTGATTAATAACAAATCACTTTTTCTCTCCATCTTCTCACTTTATGATAATACATTAACACAAGAACTACCGACAGATTGCCCCTGTTGAAGACGAAGACCTTAGTTATTGGGAGTCTAAACAAGTCTATGTTCCACATGAAGAATATTCGAACATTCGGTTGGACCATTTGATGGATTTGGAGATTGACAATTTTGGCAACTTGAAGGTGGAGTTGGAGTTTGTGAAGCTTATGTTGGCTAAGTCACCCGTGCTGAAAAAGGTGAAGATATTTCTCTTGGATAATGTTACTAAGGATGAAGAGATGACATTATTAAGAATTCTCTTACGCTCTCCACATGCATCACCACTTGTAGAAATTATTGTTGAGAGCATTTGCTTAATATGAAAATCGAAATTGAGTTTGTATTTTGTTTTTTTCTATTTCTATTAGTTGACTTTTGAGTTTTTCAGTTGTCTTCCTGACAAGCGGTGCACATAGCTTAGTACATGTTAAAAGTACAACAAAAAGACTTCGTTGGTCTTTGTTATCCATGTTTTTATGGATGCGGTTGTTTAATCAGTAGCTGCAGCATAGATGTGGTGTCATTGGTCTTGTTTTTATTTTATCATTTTAGGTCCTATGATTGTTTTAAAGCTGCCATGGTCCTAGGATGGTGGTGATTGTTTTACTAGATATTTGGCAAGTTTAAAGGTGCTACACAATTAGAGGTTTTCATCAAGTTTTGGTCTTTAGGTTTCGACTATCATTTTGTTTCTAAAGCGTCTCGTTATGAGCATTTTGTGTTTGATAAAATTGTGGTTACTCACTAGAAAGCCGTTCTAACGATTGTGCGTGTTCTTAGATATTATTTTTCTAATCTTGGATTAAATTTTTTTAAGTAGTTTGGATCTAATTTAAGCTCAAATATTCCAACTTAATCCACATTAAAGTTCAAAAACATTACAGACTTCAATAGCTTTTCAATTTGTGCAGATACCATATCTTTACTCAATTTTGGGAACACAAAATTTCCATGGAGAAATTTGTATTCAGAATTTCTGAAGACTGTCTCTGCAAGTATTTGACTAATTTCACCATAATCCATATGTGACACCTTTGCATAAAACTTAGGAATATGTCACCTAATAGTAATCAAGTTTCATGAGTGTTCTAATTTGATACCTCAAACTTTCTACTAATCACAAAACCATCAAAGTTTCAAAAGTGTTTCATTCTTATGTAATTTTCTAAAATTATGTGCTTAATGTACCAATTTATGCATTAACATGTTATACATTAATTTTAAACACCCACCCTCGAATTCAACTAATTGCAAGCAACTTTATGTACAACCTGTTAATGCATGACTAAACATAAACAATAACCACAAAATAATAACAAAGTTTGAGAAGTGTTCCATTCAGGTCACTCTAACTTAAAATTACATAAGAATGAAACAGTTTTGAAACTTTGATGGTTTTTATGGTTGATATGAAGTTTGAGGTACCAAATTGGAACAGATCTCAAACTTTGTTACTATTTGATGATTTTCACCCACAAAAACTTATTATAAGATTCATCTTAAATGATTAATCTGATGATGTATATGTAGCTAAGTGATGATAGGCAGGGCCGGATTTGAGGGCGTGCAAGGTGCTCGACCGCACAGGGCCTCCATTTTCTTAGGGGCCCCATGATTATAGACGCTAGAAGCTGTTTTGATTCGATTTTTCGCATAAAACTGGTAACGGAGTGTTCAGAAATTTAAAGTGATATGATGTTACAAAAAGATATTGAATATGCGAATGTAAAGTCATAAATTGGTAACGTTTTTTTTTTTTTTTAAATAAAATTTGGGTGTATGCAGAGAGTAATGGAACGATTGAAGGTAAAGAAGATGATTACTTTGATTCATCTACATCTTGCCCCATAAAGTTTTAATGCTTTTACACATTTGGTCCCTATATTTTTAGAAATGTTTACAAAATTAATGGTTTGGAGTTTTGACCCTGAGAACATTGTGAAAAACGGTCAAAGCAAAATTTCAAATGCGTCTATCCAATAAAATTAATATCATAAATTTGATGGGCAAATGTTGGTTTTATGCTACTAAAGACTTTTGTTTTATTTATTCTTTGCAGTGTTGATTATTTTTAAAGGTAATAATTTTTGAGTTAAAAATATAGATTAGCGCATATATGACACACCGTCTATTTTAAAATTCACGAGATGCCCCGTTCGTTAGTGAATGCTTAATATTTTTTTTTGTGATCAAGGGCCTATTTAAAGTTTTGGCACAGGGCCTCCGAAATTCACGGGACGGCGCTGATGATAGGACGTAACAACAGTCAAATCTAAAACTTGTGTCATATAAGCTCTTGTGAGAATATCAGGGTACCTCACACATATATCTTGATGGTGCTGTACCTTCAAATATCAGGATATCAACGAACGACATTTAGTCACTAACTGTCCAGTTCTATATAAATTAGTACAATAAGCTATTAGTGTCTTATATTCATTCTATTGCCTTTTCTTATGAACACATTACTGAAGGGAGTTGATTTCAGACACTTTCAATTTTACTATTCAAAACCGAACACACTAGGCGGGTAACCAAACACGCGTGTTACCCGAAATAAGCGGTTACCGCAATCCTGGTCATGGTTAAACATTTTAAACAATTACTTGAATTAAACCGGATGAACAATAACATATTCCATAAGGTAAAATGTTATTGTAGTAGTATCAAATAACATTGAAAAGATTTAAGTCATAGTAAAGCTATTTGTCACAATAAAACATTCAAATCATCATGTTTAACAAATTAATTAAGACTATTTATTCGATAATATGTCAATGGTACAAATGTATGTATATTTAGTTAAAACCAACATATTTGTTATACATGGTTCAGTTCGGTTCGGATAACCGCGAATAATTAAAAATAAAAACTGAAAATGAATCGTGATAAGCCAGTTTTTCCGGTTTCAGGTTTTTTCAGTTTTGGTTTCTTCGGTTCTTGGTTTTTTGGCGTTTCAGTTTGAGGGGATCGGCTCGATTTGCCGGTTTCTCGGATTTTTTGAACACCCCGGCTAGAAAGAAAACCAATAGTAATAAATAAGAGTGAATAAAAGTCATAAAACAGAAAGTTGTCATAAATAAAGGGACCAAAATTGTAAAAAGGGTAAGATATATGTTACTTTTGGGTAGCAGACACTAGAAAGAAAACCAAGAGTCTTTTTTACCAAAACAAATTAGAATAAAAGATAGCTGAATAAAAGCCATATAATGGAAAGTTGTCATAAATACAGGGACCAAATATGTAAAATTGGTTTGATTAAAGTAACCTGTTTGGCTGTTTATTACTTTTGGGTAGCAGAGTGTGAAGTGTTTCTGCTTCTAACTCAGGTATAATTTTGATGTTAAAAAAATGTTTATTCATTTTGATTTTTTTTTTGTAAGTATTCAGTATTATTATTAGTCATATATAATCTTAGTTAAGTAATTAATGGGTACAAAGGGGGTGTTTGGCTGTGGGTGTTGAATGTGTACCTGTTATTGAATAATGTGATTTAGATAATCCACTGTCATAAAAAATAATGCATGATGTTGCTTAGATTGGAATGATTAGATTTAATGGTGTTGATTTTCTTGTAAGCTGTGATTATTTGATGAAGTAGTGGATAAAATGAGGAGGGTATTTGGGATTGCTTATTTTTTTGCTTTTCTACTACTTTAAGTAGAAAAGTATTTTTTTTTCCCATCCAAACTCTTTCTGCTTAAATAGATAAGCAGTTTCTTGTAGGTTCTTAACTCGTATTGTTTATTTGATCTTACATTAAGATTAATTTTACTTTCATATATAACCTAAAACCTTTTTTAAATAATTTAAATAAATATTTTTTTTAATTGAATCATTAGTTATTTAGTTTTACTACAACAACAACAACAACAACAAACCCAATCCCGCTTGTAGGGGGTATGGGGAGGTGAAATGTAGACATATCCTACCCTCACAGGGGTAAACCCGTGTAGAGATCGCTTCAACGAGACCTTCGGCGAGACCTTCGGCAAGTGCATGTGTGCTAGTGCAAAAGGATAGAGATAGCATACGACAAAAACAATAGGCAAAAGTATAGTAAAAAGCAAGCAAGCAAACAAGCAAACAGGGTATACAGGAAAAGAACCATGCACAAACACACCGAAAATAAATCAATAGCAAAGCGCAACAGAAATAGAACCAGAAGCCCAGGCACACCAAAAGCAGACCAACAAAAGGGGGCAACACAGAGCAAAGCAAAGTAGCACACGAGGCAAAAGCTAAAGCAGAAAAACACGTAGCACCAAAACCAAAACGCAGGAGCAAAACGAAGCGCACAAAAACCTAAGGAGCAACAAAAGAGCAACGCAAACCA
The DNA here is from genome assembly GCA_022545495.1 of Chrysanthemum lavandulifolium. Taxonomy (NCBI): domain Eukaryota; kingdom Viridiplantae; phylum Streptophyta; class Magnoliopsida; order Asterales; family Asteraceae; genus Chrysanthemum; species Chrysanthemum lavandulifolium. The sequence goes on along the minus strand of CM040246.1, from coordinate 128,716,677 downwards.
CGTGACGGGCCTAAGACTACGGCAAAGCAAAAGGAGGCCACACAACAAAACACGCAAGGTGGCAAAAAGGGGCACCTAAAAGCCAAGCACCTAGCACCACTACCCGCAAATCCTAATTCTGTCCCTCCACCTCTTCCTATCTGAGATCATGTCCTCGGTCAAACTAAGCTCCGTCATGTCAAGCTTAAGTCTATCCTCCCATCTGATATTGGGTCTGCCTCGCCTTCTCACGCCATCTACATCTAGCGCTTCGACCCTTCTATCTAGCGCTTGTTATTTAGTTTTACTAGAATTATATTATTCAAAACAAGCAAATCCAAACACCCAAAAGTATTTATTTTTAAGCTGATAATAAGCACATCATTTTAAGCAAAAACATAAGCAGAAAAGATAAATTGTACATAAAAAGTATTCGCCTCGCCTACTTGAGGCGTGCGCTTTCACCCTGTCCCTTAGCGCTTCGGCTTTTTGACCCTTAGCGCAACGGAGCGCCTCTCGTTTTTTAAAACCAGCTCATAATCACAAATAGATTACTCAGCTGATTTTTACTACCTTGAGTCAGATGATACGGATAATCACTGCTGAAAAGAAGATCCAAACACACCCTGAGGATGAGTACAAGAATATGGTTTAGTAACAAACTGAGAAATCACTCAAAGGTAAATCATCACAATTAAGAAAGTTACCCGCACATAAGTATAACTTCTTCTTAGATCTGTAGGAATATTAGACTATTTGTTTGTGACATTCTGAAAATGTTGTGTTAGGATAACATATGTATATAGAGTTTTAGACACTGGTGTGGAAGAGGATGAATATGCTTGTAATTAAAATGCATTTGTAGTGATCTTGAATTGATTTTTGCAGCATTGATTGATATCGGCCCAACAAAATTACCTTGATATGAAAGCTCAACGTTTGTGTTTGGATAAGATCAACACCCTTCCTCCATCAATAATAGAATCCATCTTATGTCGTGTACCAATAGAAGAGGCAGTAAGGACAAGTATCCTCTCGAAGGAATGGAGGTACAAATGGACCAAAATTCCTAAACTTACTTTTGTTGAGGGTAATTTAAATGAAAATCAGTTGTCCGTTCTAGAGCAAACATTTGAGAAACCAAGTGAAAGGAAAGAAATGACGACAAGATGCAAGTTTTTCTATGCTATATACCAAGTTTTGTTGTTGCACCAGGGTCCAATACTTCAGTTTAGCCTTTACATGAAGGCCGATGAAACATGTGTTGAAATTGATCATATAATACTACATTTGTCGAGGAACAGTAGTGTCAAGAAATTAGTCCTTTCCTTCAGTTATTCTTCTAAGTGCAAGTTACCCTCATCTATCTTCTCGTTGCATCAAATGACAAATCTACATCTTCATATGTGTCATCTTGACCATCAACCAACATTTAGTGGATTTGGTAACCTTACAAGCTTATTCATGAGATGTGTTGAAACTTCTAAAAAAACACTTCTACATCTTCTATCTAACTGTCCATTACTTAAGGATGTCGCTCTGGTAAGTTTTAACTACCTGTTCTTACTTCAATAACAATCTTAAGGGATGTCATAACTAATCTGAATATTGTATTTTCTAGCTTTTGGATGAAGAAAGCATTATCTGTAATGACAAATCTACTATTACGGAGTTATTTGAGTGTTTACCTTTAATTGAAGACCTATGTATGTTGTATGGCGTCATTGAGGTAATATTATGCGCATGGTATATAATTGATTTTGCTTGGAGTCAAAAGTTAAGTTTTATTGTTAATTCTTTTGTTTTCGCTATTGTTCAAGTGTTTTGCTAAAGAGGGAGTTCCACGAGTGCTTCAAACCCCATTAATCCACCTCAGAGACTTCTTTTTGGGGAATGTTTGTATCATTGACACCCATTGGTTACCCTTTGTTTGTTGTGTAATTCGAAGCTCCCCCAACTTGGAGATACTTAAGCTAGCGGTAAATAACTCAATACCGTAAATCTATCATAAGTCCTAATTTCATTGATTTTTATTCCAAAATACACTGACACAAGGAATACTAACACTATATCCAGATATTTCACGATCAAGATCTTGAGAAATCCGAGATAGAGTCTGAGATAAAGTCCGTTACACTGGAAAATTGTATGGATATTTGGTTGGATCATCTGAGTGAATTTGAGATGGATGATTTCACTAACTTAAAGCCTTACTTGGAGTTTGTGAAGCTTATTTTGGCCAAGTCACCTGTGCTAAAGAAGCTGATTATAGTACTTGACTATGAGATTGCTGAGGATGAAGAGACGCTGATCTTAAAACTCCTCTCAAGTAGCCCACGTGCATCACCACTGGTAGAAATCACTGTTAGGCGTTATTCTGAAGAGGAGATGTAAGTTGACTTAATATTGGTTTTAAGTATATTCTTTGGTTGATGTGTTGAGTTTTTTTTATTTGTTGACTTCAACAGAAACGGTGTACAATGCTGAGAGTCCAACTCAAAGATATGTTTAGACGCCTTGAATTTTGTAATGCGATGGCTTTACTAGCCTGGTTTTTCCAAGAGTGTAGGCAAGGTAATGGTGAGATGACAGCTCAGTTTGGAATGTGAGATACTGTGATGGTCTTAAGGTTGGTAAGGTTCAAGGACTGATTATGTTTTGTTAAAACCAAGATGCTTTATTTAGAAAATGGAGAGATTGACTTTCTGTTATAGTCAAACATGATTAAGCGAATTTATTCAAATTTTACTCTAATGGTGTTAGTGTGTTTCATGTATTTTATATGGTCTTAAATGTGTTTTAAGTAGAAATTTCATGCTTCAAAAATCAAAACTGATCTTGTAAGAGAGTCGAGGAGAAAAGCTAAAACAGTAACTTTTCAGCAATTGTCAAACTTTTTTTTGTTGTTGCACAAACTATAAATAGGAATTGACATGGTTTATTGAAAGTCTTTTTTAATAGCTTTATTGAAAGTCATTTAAGTATTGAGATGTGCTGATTATCACACGGTCATCGTATTACTGCAACTTATTATAATAGCATTACAATTATAAATGTAATGAAAGTCATTTAATTAGGTGTTTGATTGTGTACATCTATGGTTACGACCAAATAGCGTCAAAGGGGAGTGAGGTTGCTTGTCAATGTGGGACAAAACCAATTTTCAAGCTTTTGTTTCATTTCAAGTGACTACTGACTTCTCACTCACAATTGCTCTATTTCACACATTTTAGCTGTTATATGTAATTTAGCGATTTTCACGCTTCAACACGTCATCATTCCATTATATTAATCTAAAACTTTTACCTATGCCAAGTAACATCAGTACTTTTGGGCACCTCCAATACACCACCTCGAGGAGTAGAATAGAAAAGGTTTGGTGAGTTGGACTCCTTAATGCATTGCAGAAATGTCATGTTTGTTGACGCATAACACTCAGCCCTCTCTGCTTCAACTCCTTTTTAACTCCTCTGACTCGTCCTTCTAAAAAGCTCATTTTATTATTGAGGATATTTAGGGTATGTTTGGCAAAAATAAATTGTCTTTGGTCTTTATTCTTGATCTTGATCTTTGGTCTTGGTCTTTATTCTTGAAAAGATTATAAAAGAGATTATTTTATAAATTCATACTAAGAACCTATTATTTTCGAGATTATGGAAGATTATTTTTTATAATCTCTTATAAGTTATGTTGCCAAACAAGAATTATTTTTAAGAATTTATTTTTGAAAAATAAGATAATCTCTTCATAATCTTGTGTCTTAAACATGGCCTTAGTTTCTTTTCAAGCCTTTTAAGGTCGATCGGAGGAGTTAAAAACAAGCTAGATGTACAACCACTTAATATAGATGTACAACCACTTAATGCACAATGTATAATGCTTGTAAAGTTTGTAATAATAACTAGACTAAAATACCGTTAGTCCCTAAACTTGGCAAAGCAATCGTGATGGGACAAAACTCGGCTCTATCATCGCTAGAGGTCCAAACTTTGGCCTTTAAATGCCAAAATCGTCCCTTGACCGGGATTGGCATAGTTAAACCTAATTTTCGGATTTCCTTTGAGGTATAATAGACCATCCACGTTTTGACCCAACCTTCAACCTGGGGACCAATTGTGAGTATGGCTACTAGCCGCTTTCTTCCCGACACGCTTGCATTTAATTTCGCGAGGAACCAATACACCCACCCAACAAACAACTTTACCAATCATAATACACCATTATCCGTAAACGTTATCTCGAAAATCGAAATCAAGAATATAAATCCTCATTTCGAACTCAAAAGACCAACCCAACTTCCAACAAAACCATGTCGATCGATCGATTAGCAACATGCCGATGAAGTGATCACTAACATTTTGAATCGGTTGCCTTTGTTAGAAGCGGTGAGAACCTCTAGTTTTAGCGAAATTGGAGGTCTAAGTGGACTTTGCTCACCGATGTCATAGTTGATGAGGATTTCTTTTATTATTTAACATATGAGTTTGATGGGAGGCTTGTTACTAGATTCTTAAATCGACATGGGTCCAATAAGAAAGTTTGTCATTGTAGATCCAAGATCAATTATTGGAATAGACAACTTTCATTATGAAGAGATTCATGAGTGGCTCTTGTTTTGGGCCGACCATGGAATTGAGGGCGATTATTACAAGCGGTATGGTGACCCGATTCGTTCCCAACCCAACTTTACTCTCGTAGTGAGTTGAAACATCTGTACTTCATGTTTGTGCTATGGCTACTTTGGAATATTTTCATGGCTTTCCAAATCTCGAGCTTAGAATTGATTCATGTCAATTTTCTAAGCGGTACAATTTGGGACTTTATTCTTTGGTTGTCCTCACTGAGTCTCTTAAAATGAATCGTTCTAGTACAAGCGAGATGAGACTATGGGATATTGCAAAACTTGGGAATTTGAAGAAGTTACATTTGTCATTTAGTCGTTATAATGTTGTGACGACAATCACAACATCCGATATCTTTCACGACAAGACTTCAAAATCTTGAGACCCTTACATTGGATTTTGGTGATGCACGGTAAGAACAATTTCGGTTTACAACTTATAATTTTACAATGTTAAAGAGATGTGTAATAGTAATGAAATTTAATCTTTAAAACTTGTTGTAGTTGATACATGAAGCTAATCCTAGGATGAAGGTGCCATTTGTTTCACGATTAACCTTAAGTCGTCCGATGTCGATTTTGGGAATAGTGTTATGGTGGCGTTCACCATTGTAATGATTCGGTCATCTCCGAATTTGAAAATCTTCGGATACCCGAGTAAGTGTAATCTTGTATTGCATATGTATCAAATAAACATTCCTAAATTGCCATGTTTGTGTATCTCAACACTATTTGATTTTCGTTTTGCAAACACGCTTAGTGATCTACCTTTGCAAAAATTTCCACCGTTATAGTATGAAACACATTCACCATGGCCATTACAGACGATGGTGTTTTGAGCTTTTCGAGCAGAGCATGAAATAACTTTAATAAAGTGTATACTGCGTGTTCCCGTCGCTAAAGACAATCAATATCGACAAAGCGATAGGAGTCATGATGGGAATGAAAATACTAGGAACAAGCGGGAGTTGGCTAGGAAGGCGGTGAAACTCCACCGAGCTTCCCCACCGTGGTAGATTTCTTTATTTGGTTGTAGTTTATGTTTGGGTTGAATACCTAGGACAATTTATGTTGCAAAATAGTTTTGGTAATTTTATACGGTAATTGTTTATATGGTTTGTTTAAAATTAGATTGTTCATATGTTGTTGTTTGTGCGTATTGTAGGTGATGAAAGTTTGACATTCGAAAGTCAAACTTTCATTTAGCATTTTAATTTGATTGTAGCAAGTAAAAGCGCATTTACGCTTTACTTTAGTTAGTCAATACTTGAAAATGGTGAATGGGTTAGCGTGAGCGAGTCGTAATGTCGGAAGAATTGAAAACCTTTGGAAGATTAAGTGCAAAAGCGCGAATGGTATTTGAAGTTTGATGATAAGGATGGCTAGTGGAATGTTTAATAATATATAGAATGGTATTTGACTTTGTAAAGTCAATATTGCAAAACCATTACTCAATATTTGTTTTGGAGTTAATTGATAATTTGATATGTTATAGAATTTTGACTTAACAAAGTCAAACTTAATGGTTTTACGTAGTTGGAAACTTGAGGGACCAATTGTGTATTCTAAAGTGATTATTGGGCGGAGTTTTAAGTATGACAACGCAACCAAGACAAATTCGAGGGACCGAGTGTGAAAATAAGTAACTATTAGACCCTTGACCGTCTCTTCTGGGAGAAGATATTAACTAGTGCACACCAAACGATAAACTCATCTACCACTTTTTCCACACACAAACAATTTTCCAATGGCGATTTCCCATTTTAAATGAACTCATGGAGGTTCTTGATTCACCAAATTTGAATGATTGTATGGCTATCTGGTTTGAACAAGAGGTCGCCCGAAGGGATTACGAAGAAGCTAGTTCTTGATGCATTCAACATCAAGCGAGGAATCATCAAGCGTGGGGAGTCGATAGAGAATCAAGCTACGGGACCTTGTGGAATTGCGCTTGACCGTGTGGATGCGCTGACCAAAATCCGATCGAGGCACAGAAAGCAACTTGCCCAACTCATACAGATTGTTGGTCAAACATATGAAGGTATTCGGTTCAACCAAGAGTTTGTTAAGAAAATGGTGAACATAATGCACAATTTTGGGTTTTCCATGGGGTAGATAAAGGCGGTCTTTTGGGTGATAGTTTTGGGAATATAGGTTGCTAAAAAGGGTATGTAAATTAGATTTGATGTAGTTGTTTATGATGTTTAACAGACTTTATTAATGATAAAATATCATTTGGGTTATGTGTTGTTTAATATGTTCTTGTATTGTGATATTGGGTGTATTTTAGTGTAATTAGTATCAACAAAACCAAACATACCCTTATATCAGCAAAACCAAACAGCCCCTTGTATCAGCAAAACTTTAATCAGCAAAACCAAACACCCCCTTGTATCAGCAAAATCAAAGGCAATGGTTTAAAAAGATGTGGTGAAAATGCAAATAGTTTAGCACTAAATCATGATGTATCACCAAACATCCCCTTGTATCAGTTAAACCAAACAGCCCCTTTTATCAGTAAAAGTTGTTACAACAAAACCAAACACCCCCGTATCAGCAAAATTAGAGTCAGTGGTTTAAAAATACGGGTGGAAAATTCAAACGCTTTAGTAGTAAACAACAATGTATTAACAATGGTGTATTGTAACATCTTGAATTTTGACTTACCCAAGTCAAAGAAACTTATGAAAGGCAACAAATTGTAACTTACTATTGTGGTATGACTTGGGTAAGTCAAACCTATTAAGAAATGCAAAACGATTTCAAACACAATTACTTAAATAAGAACCCGATTTTTTATTCATCAATTTCATGTTCTCAAGAACTACAAATGTTTACTATCATCTAAACATACACTTAGCTAGACGCATGACTCTCCCTATCATCGCTTTCATTCTTTTCCTTCCTTTCCTTAAGATATTTAAACAATATTTCCGGATTTTAATCCTTTCTCTCAAATCGTTAAACTTTGATAACAAGATGTCGACCTCTTCCTCTCCTTCTTAACACCCAAACCCTTTTCATTTGGGTAGTCTCGCTTTCCTCAACGAACTCAACAAACCCTTCCCACTTATCGTTTTGTGCCATTATTGTTTTTTTTTGCTTTGGGTAGAATGTGTGTTGATTGTATTTTAGGGTTCAATGTTGGTCGTAGCGATACATATACTGTTCAAGGTTGGGTTACATTTAACTAGGTTGGGTCAAAATGTGAATGGTCTATTATACCTCGAATGAAATCCAGAAAATTAGGTTTGACTATGCCAATCTGGTCAAGGGACGATTATGGCATTTAAAGGCCAAGGTTTGGACCTCTGGCGATGATAGAGCCGAGTTTTGTCCCATCACGATGCGTTTTGCCAAGTTTAGGGACCAACGGTGTATTTTAATCTAATAACTACAAGTAAAATGCTTAATGCATAATGTACAATGTCCGTAAAAGCATGTTTTTAGTAAATATGAAAATTCTAATTTTGGAGAGGATTTATGAATTGCCCTTAATAGTCATTTGCAAAATTTTAGAGACCAATTTGTTTAGATATCCGTATAAGCAAGTGGTTTAGTTAAAACATATCATGTATCCTCCTTATCACAAACTTCCTTACGGTTGTCAATATACTACAAACTAGCTAACCCGATTCGAACAACCTTATTCGGATCGGGTTATACATGTTAAAAACGTTATTTGGGTTAACCCGATTAGGGTTGGGTTTCGAGCAAACTTTAACCATTATGCGGGTTAACCGAATTACCGGCATAAGAGATTTTAGCTTTCCTTTTCATTTTTATAAATTTCCTACATTTCACATCTTTTACTTTTATGCATGTTTCTAAAAGGCGTAAATGTTCATAGCGTGAGGTTTGGTCATACCGACACCACATCTTATGTCGCTTATCTTGCGTCTCTTTGTAAACTCGATATATATGAATATGATATAAATATATAAATATTTTCATATTTTTGCCGCCTTATGACACGACTTATAAACAAAGTTTCGCTTTTAACCATTAAGACGTGAGTTTTGGTACGACGTCGCGTCTCGCCTCGCCGCTTGTTATAAATGTAATAATAAGGCTTATTCGAGTTAACACGAACTCAAATGCCCAAAACCACCTAACAGAAACCTCATTAAGTTCTGGTACTTTTCTTCTTTAACAATACACTATTTTCTAACTCTTAAATATTCAACTTCCATTTTCTTATAAATATTTTTTAAAGTTCCTAATAATGATTGCTTATTCAAGTTGCTTAGTGACTGGTCATTTGTGTTTTACTGTATATGAAGTTTGTGATGATATGCCTAACAAGTGTTTGATAAAATGCCTCCCTAGATTTTCATATTTTGCTAAAATTTGTTAGATTAGTGTGCTAGTTTTTACCTTATACAATTGTTTACTTCTAATATATATCATTTTAGAAGTTGTATTTAGTTTCTTTGGTAGGAAACAAGTTTTTATTTTATTTTAAAAGAGCCAAATTTTGAGGTTGCCATGATTTTAAGACTTCTTTTCATCTCTTTCTCCGAAAGATATGCTTTCATTCTTTCGACCCATTATTTTTATGACATGTGTCAAGTGTTAGGTAGAGATATTTTTACTTTTAACTTAAATGACAAATTTACCCTTATTACTTTTCTTTATTAATTATCTCACCCATTCTACCTAACTCCATCCACCTACCACACCACCTTACCGGTCCATAACCACCACTACCATCACGCTCATCCGCTCGACCACCATTTGCTTCGACCACCTCGCCGACCACGAAAAACCACCACCACCGCCGCCATCTACTCAACCACCATCAATTGCTTCAACCGCTCAACCACAACCGCCAAGCAAAGCAGAAAATTACCAAAAGAAACATATGCTAAAAGAAATGGGTAACATGATGTCGACACAATAAATCAACACGATAAATCCATTCAATAAAATTAGTGTTGATTTTCATAAAATCCATTTAATAAATCAATTCAATAAAATTAGTGTTGATTTTCATAAAATTAGTGTTGATTTTCCCAAAACAATGCTTTCATTCTTTCGACTCCATTATTTTTATGACATGTGTCAAGTGTTAGAGTAGAGATATTTTTACTTTTAACTTAAATGACAATTTTACCCTTATTACTTTTCTTTATTAATTATCTCACCTACCCCTGCTTTCTCCATCCACCTACCACACCACTTACAGGTCCATAACCACCACCACCATTGCTCATCTCGCCGACCACCTTGCTCCATTGCTGCCGACCACCACCTTCTCGACCACAAAAACCACCACCACCGGCCTCATCTACTCGACCACCATCTGCTTCAACCGCCAACCACCGCGCTTCGGCCGAAACAGAAAATTACCAAAAGAAACATATCCTAAAAGAAAGGGTAACATGATTTCGACACAATAAATCAACACGATAAATCCATTCAATAAAATTAGTGTTGATTTTCATAAAATCCATTTTAATAAATCAATTCAATAAATCAATCTCCTTGATAAATCCATTCAATAAATCTATCTACATTCAATAAATCAACACGATGTCGACAAAGTTAACACAAGTCACACCAATAAATCAACACGATGTCGACTAATACCAAAAATATTACAAAGTCTATGATCCAGGTGCCAACCGTCAAGTTTTCTCACACAATAGGCCCACGTGAATGGCCGGTAAGTGAAAACTTAAAACAGTTTAAACACGAATGCAATGAAGATCACGGAGAGTATAGTGTTTCCCGGTCGTTATGTCGGTGAGCTATCTGATGAATCATCAAGCGAATAGTGATCGAGAAGATTTGAGCGGAAAGAGATTTGATTTATTAGAACTAAAGAAAAAGTACATAAACTACAAGGGCTTAAATGCAAATTAAAAAAATTAAAAAGATAAAATATATTAAATAAATGCTATCACTATTTGCAAAATGATGTTTTTGATTTTATGTTTTTATAAAACTTGAATTTAAAACTACGTTACGTCTGAAAAGAAAATGTGAAAATAAAGCAATATAAATCCTAAAAATATGAAAATGATATTTTTACAAACCTAATGATAAAGAAAATTTTTAGAAAAAGAAAATTATTTTACAACTATTTAATTAATTATTATTAATTAAAAATTAATTTTAACTATTAAATATTAACCTAAAATACAAGAAAATAGGAAATAAAGCTAGAAAAATAAAATTATGACTTGGAAAATCTAAAATATCAAAGAGAATTTTCAAAACTATTTTGTATTTTTTCGATTATTTTCTATTTTCTACTAATTTAAAACTATTTAAATCTAATTTAAATTGTGAAAAATACCAAATAAAAGGAAAAATAGGGAAAAATATTTTATGCTTTTTATATTTTTGTTAAACTGGGAAAATTGAAAAATTATTTTTTGAACTTTTCTTAATTATTTGCAATAAAAACTTATTTAAAGCGACTAAAAACTATTTTAAATTGAGAAAATAGCAAACGATAACCAAAAATTATGAAAAACTCAGGAAAATTCTAAAATATAAATCTAAATCTAAGAAAAATATAAAATCTATAGCTTATGTGTAAGATATAAGTGTTGTAGTACAAACGTCTATGAATAAAATAATGAAAATAAGCTAAACAATGAAATAAGCTACCAAACGATGGAATGAAGCTATATTATGCTAAAATAAGCTAATTCAAACTAATTACACTAATCCTAACAAGCCACAAGCTCGACTAATGAATTAAGCAAGCGCTACTCTGTCGAAACAACTAATGGGACCTAGGTTTGAGCTTATCTACAAGCTAATCGAAGAGCTTGTGTGAAGACCAATGATGCAGTCCTCAAGACCACCTAGCAAGCTATAACTAAACCAATTTTTAGACTCTAACTCACTGAAATGAATCCAATGCAAAGTCTGCAAGTTGGCCTGATTCACACTCGATTCTGCGAGTGTGAGCAGAACAGATTAAGTGATTTGAGCGACTTATTGGAGATTAAAAAGACTTGATAAGACTTAAAAAAAAGATGTTTCCAATACTACACCAATTGAATTTGTAAATCCCAAAGTTTCACTAGATTAGGACTAAAAATGAACTGTGAGAGATTCATAAAGTTTGTGAAAACTTGACTTGAGCAAAATTTGACTATTTAGAGCAGTTTTGAAAATTTGACCAAAGTGAATTTTGAAACAAATTATGAAGCGATTATGATGATAAATGATGAATATCAACTATTTTAAGCTAGCTTATCACTTTATACACCTATATGCTAGATATCGATGGCTTGATTCCAACGAAAATGAAATAAGACGTTAACTTGTGATTTGACTTTTGAGTGTATGGATGCAATAACAGGGCGATATGTATGAACTAGACCTTATTAAGCCTATAGCAACAAAACTAATCAAGCGAACTAACCTACATCTCGAAAGCAGTTACGATCCAACACTCTTAAAACAACAAAAATGCACAATATTCTAGCTAAATCACAATCACAAGCTTATGCTAACATCAAAACAGATTCATTGTACCTAAATAAAGCTATGTAACAGTAACAAGCACTACTTATAACAGATCTAATGAAACAGTCACTACTAATCAATTAAGCTAAATAATGAGATTAAGTCTCAACTTACAAGATGTCCAGCCACTATGGCTTGCTCATGAGACCAATAGAACAGTAACCTAACCCCAATATCAACTCATTTCAACCCAATCCAAGCTAGATCAGCAATTTTCCATTTCATACCCATTTCCATGCTCAGTTGACTTTTGTTGACCCAAGATCAAATTTGCTTGAAACTTAAATACAAGCTTATAAAAAGCTATAATAAGCTTATATGAGCTTGTTTGAGCTAAGAAATAAGTTACTAAGAGCTTGTTCACAAGAGTTGGAAACTGAGAATTGCAACAGTGGCACAATAATATGAAACTTTAACATAAACTTAAATTGATACTTAAAAAGAGTTGTAATACACTTAAACAAAGTAATTTGATACAAAGAACCTTAAAAATACAACTGAAAATCTATTTAAGACTAAGAATTTAAAATACGACATACATTTTAGAAATTAAACTAAGTGCTATATCTTTCTTCCTTCTTTGCTTCTTTTATACTCAAACATCTTCTACTTCTCTCTTCAAATCCCATTTGTTTCTTGGCCATTGGATTAGCTAAAATAGATTTTGGCCGTTTGATTGGAAATTGGCGCCAAAACTTGTATAAGCCATTGGTTTGAGTGTTAGGTTGAAGGTGCATTAAATGCATTCTTGGAGTGGGGTGAGGTGGAGGTAGGGTTGATGATGAAGGAGGGTTGAGTATGTAGGAGGAGTTGCGGGTGAGTGATGATGGTGGAGTCTCGTGGTGGAGGAAAAGGTGAGTCAAAGGTTTGGTGGTGTTATTAAAGGGAGGGTCCAAATTATTGTGTGGGTCACAATTGAGTTATGACTTGGTCTAAAGGTTTTGACAAGGCCGAAAGGGGTGAAGTGGTCTTAATTATCGAGGGCCTCTTTTGTAATTTCGAAAAATATAAGGACCAAATCGCCATTTTCACAAAGTTGCTCCAAGGGACTAAAGTGACAAGCTCCAATAGTACAAGGACCAAACTTGACATTTTCAATTTCGAGGCCATTTTGCCAATTTTCAAACTTGAAGGACCAATTTTGTAATTTCTCAAAACTTTTGACATTTTTCACCAAAGGACTAATTTTGACAACTTATGATTTTAAAAGGACCTTTGGTGATTTTTCTTTGAAATTAAGGCTCGGGGACTATTTCGAGACAACTTTTTGAAACTTGGGGGCCGAAGCGCCAATTATGCAAACTTAGCTCATTTTCATCGATTTTAAACATTTTGCATCTGAAACATATAAAATGCAATTTTGAGATATTTTGATGATTTTGATGCATTCGAGCATTTTTAAGCGTTTTGCGATTGATTTAACAAAAATGATGAGTATTTACACTCATCAATCCCCGCACTAAACTATTGCTAGTCCCTAGCAATCTTTTGAGAAAAAACTTAATGGATTTGAATCTCTTTACCAAAAGCCATTACTTCTAGGTAGCCAAATGTTTGATTCAAGCAAGAACCATGGTACACCGATAACCATGTGATTTTGAGCAAACCACCGACTTCCAGCAGTTTGATTTGTCTTTACCGAAGCCGTTTGTACGGACTAATAAATCTTAGATAAATTATCAATATTATCTTTGGTGAGTGATTACCAATTATGGTTTTTCATTTGCCTTTACCACAAGCCATAAACTTGCGGGCTAGCCAACTCTTCACTTTTTAGGATATGGTGGTGAATACCATACAATTTTGGGCAAATTGCAAGCGGAGTCAACGGATTTGAGATATCTTTACCAAGAGCCGTTTGCTCATGGATTAGCCAATCCTTTTGTTTATTAGACAAGGCGGATGATAACCAATTGAGTAAGTCTGAAAACACTTACTCCAAAAAAATTTTGGCCAAAAGCAGGGGTGGGTGGTATAATTACATGATAAAATTCGTGAGAATTCCCCAACACTTAGAAATGAATATTGCCCTCAATATTCAAAGTACAAGCGGTTTGCGAAGCGAAAACGTAAAGGGAAATACTACGGCCATTATTTAGAAAGATTTTTTTTTTTTTTTTTTTTTTTAAGACTTATATATGTACACAACATGCTGGGCAACCCCCCACACTAGGGTGGTAGAAAGATAGAAAGAAGTCGAAATATGGGTGAAAACCCATATGGCATGCTCTTGTTTTGATTCCAGTCGCTAGCTTGACTCGACCCGTATTCATTTGTTCATGGGAAAGTAGCATTGGAAAACCAATCTCGATCGGACTTTCGTTCACAATGTTAATAAACATATGAACATCCGAAAGTTCCACACCGAGATATAACCGCGGTATTGTTAATAGTAGAAACTATAAGGGATGATCAGGGGTCAAAGATGGTGTCCTCATTCCCGAAAGAGAAAAGGAAAAGCAACCACACCATACGTGAAGAATGGAATAAAGGCGTGCATGAGAATGCAAGTCCATTCCTCGTCGAGGAGAAGCAAATCACCGGTTTGACATTTTTAAGCTTAAACTTGAAGCTTAGATGGTGATAGTCAATAAGATGTCAGGGAGGAGGGTGGGAAGCGGTTCTTCAATCAGCAGTTTTCAGGAAAAAGGATGTCCCCTGGGATCAAAGTAAGTATTATCAATTCCGTTGGAATTGACTCATCACTAAGAAAGGCATCGACTTCATTCCAAAGTTGTCATCTTCCTCATCGGGGTGAGAGAAGGGATGGAAGAGTCGGGAATAATACTAGAAGATGATGGATCATTTTGAGCAATTCTTCAATGGGAAGAGTGTCTCCCATTGGATCACAAACATCATCATCCATTCGGATGAAGCGAAGAGTTTGGTTTCATCCACGAGTTAACAATCTCGATGCGACAAAGCGATTCGGAGGTGGGACAAGTGGTGTGCTCTTAGAGCTAGCAATTTCCACCACTTCCGATGAAGTCTCGATTCTAGATCATCATCATCAAGAACACTTTTGACTTCCGGTACAACTTTCAAACCATTTGTTTGAACCGGTGATTTTCAAAGCTTTTAATTGAACGTTTTGGTGACTCCTCTTAACAGTGAAATTTGAGTGTTGCATTGAATCTTCGGATTTTTGATCAATTGTGGCAACACTGTTTGGACAGAGGTTTGGAGTTCGGTTGATATTCAATGTGAGCTCTTCGTTGTCGACCCGTATGGTCAACTCTTCAACAAACACATCAATCGAGCACGACTGGATTCTCAAGAAAGCTCTCCCCAAGATAAGGGAACTCTAGGATGCGCATCGAAGTCTACTACAACAAAGTCGGTGGGAAAGTGAAACTTTCCCACTTTCATCACGACATCCTCGGCTATCCCAGTGGACGAGTTATAGTGCGGTCGTGATGAGTGTCTAAATACTCATCATTTTGTGTAATCTAAAGCGCAAAATCATCGAAAACACTCGAAACACATCAAAATGATCAAAATATCACAAATCGGTGTTTTATGAGTTTTAAATGCAAAAGATCAAAATCGGATGAAAAATGTATCAAGTTTGCAAAATTGGCGTTTTAGTCCCCAAGTTTTAAAAGTTGTCAAATCTAGTCCCCGATATATCAAAATGTGGAAATTTATCATTCAAGGTCCCTAAAATATTCTAAGTTATCAAAATGATCCTTGAATGATTCTTTGGTCAATTGGCGAAAAGGTCCCTAAACTTTGGAAAATTGCAAATTTAGTCCTTGGACCTTTGAAAATGGATTTTATGCAAAAGGGTCTTGTATTATCAAAGTTGTCAAGTTTGGTCCTTGTGAGAAGTTTGAAAAAGTTGCAAGATCAGTCCTTGAGGTTTGGATGAATTACACTTTTGGTCCTTGTTCTAGTTAAACCAAACGGATCCTTTAATAACAAAATCAAGCCCAATCCATTATCCAAGCCCAAACCCAAGCTTGACCCTTGACCCCCCTTTGCCTTTGAGCCCCAGTCCACAACCATTATGAACCCCAGCCACCCCCTTTTGACCTCCCCCGTGTTATTAAGCTCGGTCAAAGAAAGTCAAACAAGAGAAAGCGTGCCCAATACCACTTTCACTGTAGCACCACCTCTACCAAGCGGATATCTCAAAACCGGTCTGGTTTTACCATTTTTCTTCAACCCCCATACTATGTCCCTCCACCTCTCTAAACTCCAAATCCTTTAATTGACTCAAACCAAACCTCATTAAAGCTAAAACACCTTTGAAGAAATTTGGCGCCAAATATCCACTGACGGTTTTGATTCATTTCGATTCAAGGGCTCGGATGAAGTAGGATTCAATCGAGCACACGGGAGTCGAAAAGTCATTATATAGAGAGGGAAATGCAATGTATCTTAGTATCTAGAGTAATTTAAGTTTTTATTGTCGTTTTAAGCATTTTCAAGTTTTAAGTGTATGTTTTAATCTTCAAACTCTGTATATCAAGTTCTTATGTTATAAGAAAGCTTTTGTGAAACTTTAATTCAAGTATCAAATTATAATTCAGCTTATGCAGTTTTACTTATTTTCAAAAATCTCATGAATGATAAATTGTTGTTTGTAGATGTTTGTATGGACTGAAATAGGTCACTTAAGCTCCTAGAAAGCTTAATCAAGCTTTTAGATACATCTAAAATCAGTTTAGACTCAAAAATCAAAAATCACCAAAAATCCAAATTAAATACTTGAAAAATAAAAAATCACATGGAGAAGGTGTACACAGCTGGAGCAGGGTAAATCATGGATGGACTTGGGTTAGTAGCTTAGTGGTAAGCTTATAGGGGTGTTCATTGGTCCTTGATCTCAGTTTGCAGTTGGAAATCCATTTGTAAGCTTTTTGACCAATTTGGCATTTTACTGTTACAGTTGTTAATTAGCTTCAATTTCTGTTTCTTTGTGATATCTAGTTATAATCAAGTGTGTTTAAGCCTTAAAATCAGTAGCTTGTTCTTTTCAATTTGTAGTTTACAAAAATTTGGTTTTAACAGTTAAAACTGCATCATCATCAATTCTTAGTTTATGGTTGTTATGGTTGTTGATTTAGTGTTCATTAGTTCTAATATAGGATTATACAAAGTCTGAAATCACTTTCATGGTTTAAATTTGTGGTTTGTCTTGAAAAATCTTCAACGATCAAATAAAGGTTTCATTTGGATTTGAGAAGTGAAATTGTGCTAGAGGTTGGTTAAGTTTGTAAGTTTTGTTGTATTGAGTCACACTTGGTCTCATTAGAGCGATGCATACAAGAAAAACCAGTACTTCTTTGGATAAAAGTCAAAATCACATTTGATCTTAATTAGTGTGTCCACTGTTGGATTTTTATGATCTATGATCATGAGTTTGTGTTTATAAGTTGATAATCTTGTTCAAATCAGTCTTAACATACACTAATATAACATATTAAGTGCTTTAGATCAGATCAAAGTTCACTTTGGTCAACTTTTTAGTTGTTCTCAAAAAGTCAAAATTTCATAAGGTCATTTTTGAATAAACTTTGGAATTTCATTGTGTGTTCAATACTGTGTTTTAGTTTAAAAGCTCTGGGGTATTATAGTTTGGTGCTAAACAAAAATAGAAAAATGCTAGTTCTTTATTTCTCGCTCTTTAAGTGCTTATTTTTCGCTTTTGTGGACACCGTTCGAGATAAGTGCCTCATGCACAATTGATAGACCAACTTGATAAGCTCACATAGAGCTTATTAGTTGTTCAAATCTTGTGTTCTCGGTTCTTTGGAAAGCCAACTCGCCATCTTGAAGTATCAAGTTTGGTTTTTCACTTTGGAACTTGTTTGCTAGAAATTGCAACAAGCCTCAAGCTTGTCCCATTTCATGTTCCACATAAGTGCTTATTAGCTTATTCATAGCTTGTCGTGTGCTTCTTTGTATATTTTAGCTTCATTTCGGTTCATATAGATTGCTTGCATCCATTTTGAGCTTTTGTTTCATTGGCAACCTTGTTTGAGCTTATTTCACCAAATAAGCCCATTTAAGCCATCTGTTGGCCAATGCCATCAAAAGCGCTTATAAGTGATTTGTAAAATTCTTGTCTTTGTTAAAGTTTCATAAAATCAGTATTAAAGTAGTTTTAAAAGAAAATCCGAGAAAAAGTCCAATTAAAAATCAGTGATAGTGTTTATTTAAGATTTTCTAGCTTTTTGATTTTTCTTTTCATCTTATTAATAAGCAAATCTTGTTTTTCTATTTTTCTTAGGTTTCTGTCATCATATAGTATTTTTAGAAAAAGTTTCATATTTTTCCTTTTCTGTTTAGTATTTATTATAATTATAAATAGTTAATAAATAATAAATAATTAGTAATAAATAATTAAAAAGCATAAAAAATATCTTTTCAGTTCTAAAATTAGTTTTATCTTATTTTAGATTTTTCCAAGTTAAAATTTTATTTTCCAAGTTTATTTTATATTTTCTAGTATTTAAGTGTATTTTAAATAATAATTAATTAGTAATAATTAGATAAAAGTGTGAAAAATATATTTTTAGTTTTAAAATTAGTTTTATAGTATTTTAGACTTTTCAGAATCATAAGTTTATTTTTCTAGCCTTATTTTGTATTTTCTTCTATTTTAGAGTATTTATTAAATAGTTAAAATAGTTTTTAATTAATAATAATTAATTAAATAGTGTTAAAAATAATTTTATTTTTCTAATATTTTTCTTCTATTTTTAGGATTCTAAATATGTCATTTTTATATTTTTAGGTCTTTTATTTCTCAGATTCACTTTTATTTTGTACGTGATCACGTAGTTTTTAAAACTTACGCTTACGTTTCTTTGATCTCGATTGTTGTGCTTTCCAAATCAGTACTCCATTCCATTCCAATCAATCAAGAGTGTAATATTTCTAATCAAAACCTTCTGCATCACTATCCTTAGTGATCACCCATTATCTGAATCGAGTTTACACCATCGAGTCTCCTCGGGACTAAACGACCGAATTCAATCTATTCTCCGTGACTTCATTGTATTTGTGTTCTCAGCAGCTTTAAGCTTCTTCGGTCGATCATTCACAAGTGGTCGGCTTGTGTGAGGTAGCTTGACCGTAGTTCAAGATGAATCAGTCCGCTAGCTCGAGTGTCATACAAGTGGATGAAAGTTTAGGAAGAGACGGTTTCTTCCATACCGAGAGTGGCATGAGGTTAATGCTTGCGCCAAGATCGCCAAGGCGGAGCATTGAACCATCCCAAGAAATCACACGGGATTAGAAATACGCCGTGGTCTTCAAGCTTTTGGGAAGCTTCTTGAGAAGGATCGCCGAGCATTGCTCATCGAGAGGAGTTTTAGCCATCTCATCACGACTTATCTTTGTTGGTCAAGAAGCCTTTAGCGTGGATGCAAATTTAGGCATTAGAGCGAGAGCATCAACGAAGCTTATATCAAAGTGTAGCTCATTGAAGATTTGGAAAATTTTTCCATTTGCTCTTTGTTTTGTCTTTGAGCTTCCTCATCATTCATTCTTGATGGGTAAGGAAGTCGATTAGACTTCGGCGGGATGGAAGTTATTTCGCTCGATTTTTCTTGAACGTCCGGGTTCGGACTTAAAGCTTGGACTACGAGAAGGTGGGACGTGTCTTGTACCGTGGGCTTGAGAATTGCACCTTGTCCGTTGTATCCTTGGTAACTTGACTTATTGCCACTGGAGGAGGGGCATTGGAGTCGAAGGTCCATTGTGGTCTTACCACTACGTGGTGGTGTGACTTTCAACTCGACATTTGGATTGGGAATAGTATTGCTTGGGAGTCCTCGAGAAGATGATTAAGCTTTGTTCATATTCATGTTCATAAAACCGCTCATCATATTCTTTAACTCATTTGTCTGCCGAGACATTGTGGTATCAATTTCCTTTTTTAGCTCAACTCTCATGTTATTGATCTGAGTTTGCATTGAACGTATGCTTGACTCAGTAATTTTCATGAAGTCATTTGGCATGGGAGCTTGAGAAGGTTGTTTATAGCTTTGATGATTGGGAGCTTGAAATGGTTGGTTGAAATTGTTCCGGTTTTGATTGAAATTTTGAGAGTTATTGAAATTTTGTCCTTGATTCGGAACAAAGCGACTTTGATTGCCATGGTTTTGCACGGAGGAAAACCGGTGGTGTCATACCGCTTGGTGCAGTGAGTGAGGATCGACTTGTGGTCGGTATTGATTGTGGTTTACCAAAGCTACGGAGCTTGGTAAAAGAAGCATCGGTTCTTGACAATCATAATACGCATGTGGACCACTACAAGTTTCACACACCTTGTTTACGGCTTTGATCGGTTCCGCTTATGAATTTCGCTTTTGATTTCCTTTACATCCTTAATCATACAACGGATGGCGTCCGCTAGACTGACTATCTGAGTCGCTAACTCTCAAGAGTTATTGGATGAAGAAGTGAGTGTTAGGAGTATTGACTTTGTTGCGAGAAATAGGAACTTTTGATTTTTGCTCACAAATCTCAATCACATCTTTAGGCTTCGATTCAAGATATTGCCACCGCGGTGCATTTAAAGAATCTTGATCGTTACCGCTCAATCCATTATAAAATATATTAACTTGTTGAAGCTCCAGTGAATTCATGATGGGGCATTTCTTAGGAGATCTTTGAATCTCTCCCATGCCTCTCCAAAGTTTTCATCGAAATTTTGACGAAATCCGAAATTTCATTTTTAAGATTAGTCGTCTTTGATGGAGGAAAGAAATAATTGACAAACTTTTGAACAAGATCCTCCCAAGTTTCGATGGATCGGGGGTTCTTTTTCCGACCAAATCCGGGCGTCCCTCAAGTGAGAATGGGAAAAGCATCAACTTGATGACTTTTGTGGCACATCCTTGAAATTGATAGTTGAAGTCAACTTGTTAAACCAACGGATGTGCATCACGGTCTTCTCGGTCGAACCCGTGGAATTGATTCAGTGAACAAGTGTGATCAAATGTGTCTTCAATTGAAGTGATCGGAATTGATTAGGTAAAGCGATGGCATCTCCATAACCCTCGTGGGTGCTCGGAGCATTTCCGTAGTACGTTGCTCGTCGCCATATTGTTGTTTGGAATAGTACGAATCTGGTTCGACTATTTGGGCAAAGACGTCTCACGAGCGCCTTCTAGGAATTTCGCTAGATCACGAAAGGACTCAATGATCTAGAAGAACGAGTGCGCATGCACTAGAGTTAACTCTAAGGAACCTCAGAGTTTAAGGAGAGGAATGGGAATTATGAAGATATTTATAAAAATGGGGTGAGAAGAATCTTTATGGGTTTTCTGGTTCTGACAAGTAGATATACCAACAAAATCAATTAAAACAAAATCGAGGCAAAACAACAGTGAACTTAACCAATAATCACAAGATGAATGGCTTCTTTGAAAAAGGTACACCAATCACAAGGACACAAAGGCAAGTTTTAAATCTTTGGTTCGGGAACTTATTATGGTCGTACCCCTTAGGTAGTAC